>MU871081.1:0-22026 GCA_036418205.1 Ostertagia ostertagi
AAGATTGATGGGTGCTGCACGCCGGAATGGCTCAATAAAGGTGGTAAAGCTGAGCAGAGTGAGCCAATAATGGGCCAATTGGCTAGGTACGATTGCCCTTACCACGCAAGCACCGTTCACAACTAGTTTACCAATTTAACAAGTTTAGTGAAAATGTTCTCACCATCGAACTGGTCGATAAAGTTTTGAGATAAAGCAAAGTCCTGCGTAAGCCATTTCGACCTTATAAAGCATAGCGGTGAAAAATAGTGACAAAATCGTATTTCATTCAGACAGGCTCGGCAGATAAGTGTCAGAAGGGGAATAGCAGTTTCAATCGATTATCGATTAGTTTTCTGGAGCGGCTTGAGAACGACGATAGCAACAGAAGAAGCTGGCAGAAAAGCTGTTCGCAGAGAGGAAAAGATTTCTATAGAACATCGGGGCCGATAGCTGTAACTAGTATCATAGTGAGCCATGCACCCGTACCTTGCTCGCAATATTTGAAGCGTTTTGTTGGGACTGTATTGATAGCTTACGAGTGCCGAATTCTGATAAAAGAGCAGGTGAAAATCTTCCAAGAAAGAAAAGAAGTGGTCACAATCAATCAAGAAGACTCGCCAGAACCGTACTCTCCACAAAATCGCACATTGGATCATGCACCTATGGAATTCTCACGATAATGACTAGCTAGCGAACGGGTTCCCGTTTATTGGAAATCAGCTTCAAATTTTTGGGGGCCAAAAATGTCACTAAACTATTTTGTTCTACTGAAAAAAGTTGAAAAAATGTAAAACTTGATAGTGAATAGACAAAAGTATATGATATTAGTCAGCTAATAATGCATTCATAAAAGAAGCTAATAATTAAGCTGCCCTTAGACGCATTACAGTGCTAAAGCTGACTCATCATAATGAATAGAATAAATGCATAATTATGTACCAAATTGAGAAGAATTGGCCTGCTGGAGCAATTCGACCCATTGTTGCGACCAAAGTCGACTGTGACTTTGTGGAGTGTCGGACAGCCCGGCCAGGAATGGATTTGCGTACGCCATCTGAAATAAAGAAATGAGAGCCGTTGACATGGCGCGATATTCGCGAACTAGGGTTTTATAACGGACCTGTACATGAGGTAATAAAACGTCGAAATACGAAAGGGTTTGTGCAATCGGAGCACTTCGTTCCTCCTGTGATGGTGACGGTTCACTCTTGGCTGTGTCCACGAGTCGGTCGATGGAGAAATTCAAGGACATCCTCGCGTCAGATGAGAGGTTACGGTAATGGTCCTTCAGAGAGTACGCGCTGACGACTTGCAAACCTCTACACAGATCGTTTAGCTGCGGTTGATGAACACTGCGCTTACCGCGATGGCTGGTTGCGAGAGCTTTTTGCCGGTACCGCCCCTCAATTCTGGCCAAATAGATGGCCGACGGAGGCGGGGCGAAGCACAGACTTCCTTGGCGCTGATTGGTCGGCGGGCGGGTGTACTGCGCAAGCCGACGGCTTGTCACACCGATGTTTGTGATGCTTCATTATGAAGTCCTAGTCCTTATCACACCGGTAATCAGTTGAAGGAGTCCCAATCCGCCTTGGTTACCCTCAGCGCTAGGCCTAGGCCCGATTGAGAATAAACGAGTGATGCCAGCTTCCAGTCTCGTTACACCTGCACGTATCGTGTTACAAAATGCTGCCAGATTGGGCACTTATCCGATTCGTTGGCAAATGGCCAAATAAACACACCGGTTGTCGTCCGTCTGTGTGTGTGTGGTCGCCGTCGTCGTTGTCGACGAGGGAATGCGAATGTAATTCGAACACTCACCCGTCCCACTCATCGACACCATGTAGAACGACGGATGTATCAATTTCCAGAGCGAATTGGTTTAAGCCTGAATCAGGGTCATCATCCAGCAGTAATGGAATAATTGATAACTGCGGAGAGTAAGTAACGAATAATAAGGGGGAGCGAGGATCCCGTAGAGATCACAGATTACTGTAGGCACTTTACGTTTCCATAAATATTGTAAGAGCAAAAATATGCACGTCAATAAAACCATATTTTCCGTATAACATGCAACTCTTCGCTTAAAAAAAAAGAAGAAATAAACCCAAATATCTTGGAATTAATTTGTTTTTATCCTACATATGGGTCCTAACTGCACATGTGGTGCTGTGGTTTGAAGCGCCGTCTCGAATATACCCATTCCAGTTTAACCATCTTGGGCCCTTGGCGGTGCAATTGCACATCAAATTCGAATATGCTCTGCATATGTCGTCTGAAACAGCATGGTTTTTAATCCTGCCCTCCCATGCATTAGAGATTGTTTTTAAGTAAAACCTTCCCCTTCCTAATTGTGAGCTGAACCTGCCATTTCATGTGTGTGTTGCTGTTAGTATTACAAGTATTTGTGTACAAGTGCAACAATGAATCGGCGCTGGTCCCCGCAACCGGCCAAGTAAGTGTCACTTTTTTCTTAAAATACTTGAAGTAGATCCATTCTTTAATCAAAATTGGGTTATAATGTTATGCAAGATTATAAACTTTTTCGGCATAACTATGAAATTTCGAATTGTTTCGACATAAGCTTAAAAACTAAGAAGGTGGGCCAATTTTCAAAGCTTCTTAGTTTCTTTGTTTGTGATCGAATAGCTTCCAAATTTCGCCATAATGATACCTATATGCTCACAAGTAATAAACAATAGCTAGAAGAAAAATTTCTCCACGGGGAAAAATTCAGGTCCGAAAGGGTTAATGTGAAAGCAAATAGTGCAGTGGTTTAAGGGCTCACGCGATCTTCTCTCAATTTTGGAAGTCCTTCCATGAGAATTTCATCTACCAAAAAGGATAATAAGAAGGCGTCCAGCATTCGCTATGGGTTCCGACACATCCCATTCATACTAGGAATTTTTTAAGATGAATACGCATCGAGCCCTCTACAGCGACAAGAGTGTAGCCAACCTTCAACCTCGTGTATTCGTAATCTCGGACGACTTGGTCATATTCGAGGCGCACCAGCGGAATAAGGGGCGTCTTGATCGCTAGTTGAGCGACCTCAGGCCATAAAGACGCTAAAAATCTCTAGCTACTGCTCCCTCGTTAATTTCAAGACGGTAGCAGACTTTGACGGCGAGCGGAAATAAAGTGTCAGAGTCAGGAGGGTCGAAAATGTGGTAGAAATCAGGGTTACTCGGCTTTTGGATGAGGAGCATCAGAGCTTTCATTTCTCGGTAAAGATGTATGGTGAATGGAATTAGAGAATTCGGGCCACCCATACAGTTTTTGAGATCGAATCATCTGAAATCGACCGAGGAAAATACTACTAATTTTTTCAAGGTGAGGGAGGCCCATTGAGTCATTGTGCGCACCAAAGTCCTAGTCAAACGCGTCCACGGCGCGGATCGAAGCCGACTGCATGGCACTCCCCAAAAATTGACTGTACCTAGTAACCCAACCTCACCACTTTATTCAACTCTATCTATAACCTTATTCTTCTCCCAGCGTCTTCTCACGCTCCCTTCTTCTTAGGTGCCCATCTTCTGCAGTGGACTTGCCTTTGATGAATGGTGAAAATGGAGTTCAGGGCCACTCCATTGCGCTCCGTGGCTCTAATGAGAAAGTTGGTACCATCTGTCCCTAGTGCACATTCTGAATAGCTAGAGAGGTTCAGAAATTTCTATCGAACTGAACGAATAAGGGCATTGATAGTGCTGAGCTAAAGAGCTTTGATAACACTTTTATTCAAAACACGTTTTAATAATCCGCTGACCGGATATTTTTGCCTGAACCCAGTGGGGGAAGGGGGAGGCGAGAGGAGGGGATAAGGTGGGAGGGAAGGAAGCTCCACAGTGGGTGGACGACTAAAAATGTTCAAAAAATGGGTATAATGTCGATGATGACGTAGTGCGTTTCATCGGCCCTCCATAAGACACTTCAAGAGCGGGTTATCAAAGTTCTAATTTTTTCCGCTAGCGATATCCTTAGCCTTATCTGAATCCTTGTCGTTAGAGCCGCAGAGCAAAATGGAGTAGGCTTCCTCCAACTGCCAGTTTTTAGCCAGTGAATTCCTTTTCACGACCTCCCTTCACCTCATCTTTGAGGCTCCCAAGGAGGTTTGCCCTGACTCGGACGTCTCGCTCTTCTTAACAAGTGGACATTTCAGGCCCCATAGTCCTGCCGGTGCCGATATTTCCAAGGGCCATCAATAAAGAAACTGTGAAGTACTGTGAGTTTTCAGGAAGATCCAAATCTCCAATTCATAAGAATTGTACTCGACCAATATACTTCCTGGTACTTCAGAAGTCATGCTCCTTCCCGTGAATTGTCGTCATCGTTCAGCTGTCCATTACGGGCAACTGAGCTCGCCAGTCATCATCTCCGAAGACGGCAACGACGACGATAAAGGGCTGTTTCGTATTCGCAGACGACGTCGGCTACCGCTCGCTACTAAGGCGTCGATTAATGCAGTCAGCGAGGCGTTGATTAGGCGTCGGCCCAGGGCCGTCGCCGATATTCTCCGAACTTCGCCGATCACTAATGCCTGCATAAGTGCCTGTCACAGAAATTGTATGGAAATTAGGCCGGAATAAATGGACATGCAAGAAAAACGCCATGTTAGAGTCGATTATGAAAGCTTTCATGGTATGTGTGATGATTATTGAAGCCGCCTATTCACTATATGATTCACTAGACTTCCGCAAGTTACAGCTACCGTATCCTTTTCAGGATAATAAAGCAATCATGGAGCCAACCGTGACATACTGTATTTTTTGAAAATTTCTCTATATTTTGCAGCGGAAATGGTGTAGGGGGGCGGAAGTGGTGTAGTGGCAAGTGGCACGCTTACCACGCGAGCGGTCCGGGGATCAAATCCTGGGTCGTGAGTCGCCCGGGCCAACCAAGCCTTCCATCCCTCCGGGGTCGGTTAATTGGTACCAGACTTGTCTGGGAGGATAAAAACACTGACTTGTACATCGGCTGGCCCCCGCAAGTCATTGTATAGGCCACATCGCATTCAAACGCCACTACGAATGTACAAATGGAAGTAGAATGCGTGCCGCATCCCAAAAAGGGATTGATCAACGGCAAATGCTTTATCCTTTTATCCTTTATATTTTGCAGAAAAAACTTCAACTTCATCGAATATTTTCTCTTACCGTGTCCTTCAAAAATACAACCTCATTTCGCTTGTGACCTCCCCACATCCAAAATCGCAAAATACGACTTCTTGTTTGACTCTGTCTGGCGGACGGTTGATTTGGCTTATGCATGGCTTCTCTGCGCCAAAAACTTAAAGGCAAAAGTCGGGCTCAATAAGGGGGTATTATGGCGATTGAAACTGAGTATAGAGATGCGAAGTGGAACGACAGTGGAGAAAAAACTGAGAAAAACCGTCGACAAGGCCGTTAACAAAACCCTCTTTCCCACTAGCAGTGAAGGAGGCTGGCTTGGGGAAAGAGGCACGTACAAACAAGTTTTCTGGAGATGTCAGTCGTTCTATCGGTTGATACGGCAATCAACCTAGCTGATTTCACACGTTATGCCAGCCACGCACCACTTCCGGAGGTGGGCGGTCCCGGATGGAGGCGGGCGCCGGATGAATAGACCAGGCGGCTGGAATTTAACGAACGCAGGGGGCTTCAACGCGTTTGTTTATTTTCAGGGTGGAAAGTTGCGTGGAAATGGTGTGCAGACTTTCCACAATGCAACCTCAGGCACCGGGAAATTATTCTCTAGCGTCCTGAGCCGAACCTTTGTTTTTATCAGGATATATGTATGCAAGTCATGACTATTGCAGTGATAAAAAGCAGATGCACCAACCTGGGTTTCTGGTGGGGGTTGAGGTATAAAACGATAGTAATTATGCCGTGTCGATATCTTTATCAGTTTTCATCGCCATAATACCCCATTATTGAAGCGCGACATTTGCCTTTTTGAGCACGCTCCGCGATTAGGCGCGCTCACTGTTCCATCCCGGAGGTGGGGTAGAAGGCGGACAAGTGTTGATGTCGCGGCCCCTTTTGCCGCTTGAAAGTGCGCGACAAAGGCGCAAGGAGCTCGTCCAACCCGCAACTCACACCTTCGTCCGCAAGCCCCACCCTCCGCTGTCGGTTGCCACGTGGCGCTGCTTTGAAGAGCGCGGGCGCATTTGAGGCAGGCAGCGGTCCCACGCGATCCAATGTCATTGGCACTGGAGCAACTAGAGTTAGGTTCGCGAAACTCGTCCAACGCGCCTCTTCTCTATCCCAAGGTGGAATGTGGCTGAAATAGGGGAGGTCTCTGTACGGGGCGTAATCGGTGGTTTCGTTTGCTTTCCTTCTCTTTTACAGACCACCTCCCACCTATAGCTTCATAATATTGAACGCTTTTCCACACCTATTTTATCCCGAATCTTGCCTTAAGATAATTCATGTCTGTACATCAAAAAGCCGCGAGTTCGATGAAGGGGGTTGCCATTGCCCTACTGGATTTGTAAAAAATAGTTATGAGTACAGCATCTTAGCATGGTTGACAGGGCCGGCGAGGATGACCTAGTCACACCAATTCAATTCAAAAGTAGACCAAAAGAAATCTGTATTTAATGCTTGGACGTTCACCAGCATGGGCGCACGTATCCCGACGCGGGCTTATTGTGGTTTGAGCGTATGCGAGAATTACTGAGGACTGATCGGCTCCGGCCAAAGATCCTAATTCGAATTGAGGCTTTAAACGTAGAGTCGCTAACTGATAAGTCACGAGAGGTTGTTGATCTGATGGCAACGAGAAACATCCCAATTTCATGTTTCAAAACGCGGATGGAAGTGGTACTAACAGGGAAATGGGTAAACGCAACTCTATGCAATACAAATGGAAAGATACCGCGGAATTGGCGTCAGCCGTAGGATGTCTTCAAGGACATCTCTCCGCTGTGAACAGCCCAGAAGGGTCATAACTGTCGATGGGGGTACCCCCAGGAGGCCCGTCGCGCGACAAGAAGGCGAGTCAGCGGACGAGTTGCGCGCGTACTGTAGGGATTTCGCGTCAAGTTAAATAGAATGTTCCATTGTACGTCCTACATCGCACATCACGCGCTGCGACTCGTCCGCGACTCTGCCTTCTTGCCGCGCGACGGGCCTCCTGGGGGTACCCAGTGTAGCGATGGACAATGGAGGAACTTAGGACAATGCTGTCGTGTAGCCTTACAAGCGGTGCTAGAAAAAGAGAGCGACTTAGCATATCTCAGCCTTGACGATGCCATCAGAACGATTCCGGAAGTGATTACTCACCATAGCAGGTGATCTGAATGGCACGTCGGCAGTGACAGAAGAGGCCTGGAAAGGGTGCACGGAGGTAGAGGAATAGGAGTGAGGAACGCTGAGGGAGAGAGGGTCTGGACTGGCTACAGCCCACGATTTGGCAATCTGCAGCACGTTTTCGCACAAAGAGCTCTGAATACTCCGCTGTCTTCACGAGTTGCAAAATGCTTGGTAAGGATCGACAACCCAAAAAAAAACACTGAAATGGATGCCTTGTTCGAGAAGTTGGAAAGCAGAAACGCAGAGAAGTTCGTCTTCAGACCTGGCCAAAGCCCGGCATCGGGCCACTCCAAGACATCAGTGGTGGTGAAGAGCGTGAAAGCAGAACAACGCCGCCATCCTGAGGAAGCCAGCTGAAGTAAAGAGGAGGGAAGAATACTAAGTGCACTTACTGAGAGAGAAATTCATCCCTAGGACGCGTTCCAAAGCAAGGCAATGCGCATATCATTCACTGTGGAACACAAGATGAGGTTTGTCGAGAAGTAAGAAGGAGATTTGAAGGCAGGTGGTCCAGATGGGGTACCAATCATGGACATGGAAGGCGCTCGACGAATACTTCATGGAGGGCTTACCAGCTTCCTCAACAACCTAACTGCGGAAAGGAAAGATGCCGGAGCTGCCTGGAGAACAAGTACTATCGTCCCCATCTTTAAGCAGAAGGGTGACGCGATGGACTGCTCCAACTACCGCGGGTATCAAGTTGACTGCGCATACCATGAAGTTGTACGAGCGCCTGGTCGACTCGAAACTGCGGGACCTCGTCCAGATCTCCCAGAACAGTTCGGGTTCATGCCCGGAAAGTGTCTACAACGGATGCCATCTTCATCGCTAGGCAAGTGATGGAAAAGTACCGAGAAGGAAGTATTCGAGAAAAGCGCGACCCTCCTAACCCATGCTTTACATCGACCTGTGACAGACGCGTGCGACCAAGGTACCATGCATACGTATTGAAGAGCGCGTTGTAGGGTCAGAACACTGCTCTGTGTGCGCAGGTACATATAGGTAGGAGTAGCAGTCACGTTCCCCTCACGTCCTATCGCAGGAGGTGGTCACGGTCGGGGTACATCAAAGATTACCACTGAGCCTCTTCTCATAATCATGACACTACATAAATGCCATGGATTAAGAAACTCATAGACGGACCGCTGAAGACCGTCCCTACGCTGACGACATCGTCCTGATAACGGATATCAGAGAGAGAACTGCAGTGCAAGGTGCAGGAATGGCAGAAAAGCTGGCAGAAAGTGGGCTCCGGCTGAATGTCAAGAAGACCAAGTTCCCAAGCTCTGAAGAGGATAGAGCCAATCGTAGCTGGGACGGGAAACTAATCGGGAGAGGGTTGATTTCAGCTCTTAGGGCTCTGGCTGCTGAAGATAGTGTATCAGCGATGAATGGAATAACGAATGTTCAGGATGAATGAAATGGAGGGAGAATCCACTGGAATCCTCTGCGATCGAAGGTGCTCCAGAACACTCAAAGGAAAGGTGTACCGGCAGTGGTAGGCCTGCGATGCTCTACGGCAGCGAGTGCTGGCCCCTGAACAAGAATCACGAAAGGCAGCTTCACTCCGCTGAGATGAGGATGCTGAGATGGGCCTGCGGCTGGACGCGACTGGACAGGGTCAGGAAACGAGGATGTCAGAGCGGTCATGCAGACTGCCCCTGTCCAGCTGAAGGTGAGGAACAAGTCTACGATTTAGTGACATATGCTAATAGAAGTGTGATAAGAATCGATGTGGCTTGAAGTAGCATGGCAAGCAGGTCCGAGCATGGGTCAACAGGCCGTTTGGCCCTATCGAACGAGGAGGAGCTTTTGTGGCTTTTTTGCGAAGGAGGTGGAAGGTCACATTTTGTGATTGAGTAAGTTAACTAACTCTGGGAAAAGTGTGAATAGGGGTTGTATTCAACGGGTTCTTAACGATTTTAGCGAAATTAGGTCAATAGAACAGTTGGAAAAGTTTGCCGCTCATGACAGAATTCACCTCTCAGTCTTCGTGGGGGGTGGGGAGGGAAGGGAGGGTTCGCAGATTTCTTGAGAAAGTGCGAGCACGACAGTTGATCCTGCCCCGAGGAGCCCCAATGAAGAGGTTGAGGAACGTAATCAAGAAGGATCCAAGTGAAGTCACGGCCACAGTGGACGATGCCCTAGACAGAGCCAATTTTTGACGATTGATAAAGACAACGACGCGACTGCGCGCGACTAGGGAAAGGAAGAAGAGGTCCAACTCTGAGCCGATGAATTCCTCAGGAACGCGCCACGCGCCACATATTTGACTTGCACCAGTAATCACAGAAGCACTTGAGTGCAATACCATATTTAGCGGCGTCAAGCCAATACATCGACCTAAGGAACGCATATGGGGCACATCGCTTCTCCACAGCCTCCCATCCATATCGCCTGAATAATGCCATTTTTGTTTTATCACTGTGGCCCAAATGGGCGAATAGGTGTGGTGATAAGGGGCGCCGCTTCTCAAGCGTGCGGTCCGGATATCAAATCCTGGATCGAACACGTCCAGGTCAACAAAGCCTTCCATCTCTCCGAAGTCGTTAATAGGTACCAGACTTGTCCATGAGGACAGATACCATGGCCTGTACATCAGTTTCTTACCTCGGTTGGTTCGCGCAAGTCATTCTATAACCCTGACTCCGTTCCAATGTCACTGCGATTCTGGATGCAAGCAGATGCGTGGTGCACCCCAAAAGTTACTTATCAAAACCCATGCTTTATAGTGGTGGAACTTCGGCTAGAAACGAAATTTTCTACCGTCCTTTGTTCCCGAATTATTTTATTTGAGTGAAAAGCTGCCGTCGCAAAAACAATTCGTTTCTGCCTGATTGCTTTCACAATTTAGTTCCGCTTTGCCGCTTCGAAATTGCTATCAGTTAACGACACTCGAGGAAGCTCTACGGAAGTATTGTGCTGAATTCATTAATGCGATTATTATGAGCTGCATTTCCAAACGAGGCTATCATTCAACGCTTAGCACCCTAATTCTGGATGATTTTTTCAAAGCGCTTTCAGGAGAGTTGACTTACGTGAAGCATACCCAGCAGGGTTGGCTATTGTGCTATTATTCCAACCCACCATCCTAATTTGATTTTGGGTCTCAACTCAACTGGAAAGGAAATTTTCCGACTTACTGTTTCGAAGGCCTTTTGAATAAATTTTTAGTGCTCATTTCTGTGGAGAAAGCAGAGGTACAGTGGTGGCAAGTGGCGCCAAATATCATGTTCACAAGCCAGGGTCAAATCCCAACCAGGCCAACCTAATGTTCTATCTTTCTGAGGTCTGCCATTAATATCGGAACATACCACAATCATTGGAGACAACTGGCAACAATAACCTGTAGATGGAAGCCGTCTGCAGCCGTCTTGCGAGCTGAGCCTTACTGTACAGCTATCACCTTTCGACCGAGTGTTTTTGGAATGCGTGGCACATGCCCTAACAAAGTTACTCGGTATCGGAACCTTTATATTTCTTTATCCTATCGTGTGCCTTATTCAACATTGGGATCCTAATTCGGGGTAGCCTAAGCCCTTACGCTAAAATCGCGCAATTTGGTGCGTGCATTGCTTCATTTCTTTTTGAATTTTTTCATCAATATCCATTAACACTCCAACAATTTCATTATTAGTAATGAGCACATTGTTTTGCGATTCGATAATGTATACGGATAGTTTTAAAACACTTAAAAATGCCAAATAAATCACGAAAATGAGTCGCCTCCGAGTGAAAGTGTGGCCCATCGGCGGGGCACACGGTCGTGCAAAGGGGTAAGCCCATTTTTCTGCTAGCTCTGTTGACGCATGTAACAAGGAAAAATGTGGAGCCAGGAGAAAATAGAATAGTTTAGCTTTATACTAATTTGACCTTACCTTACGTGAAATTAGCGTCAGAGCGTAGATAGGCAAATAGTATCAGGTGCACCATGGCCTAAATACGATAGTGAATAGTAGAGGTGCACCATGCCTGAAATACGAGGACTGATTCTTTCAGGCCCAGCGATTTTCATATGTCTTTTGTTATAATAGTTCTGTGATTACTAGCCCACACGGCACGGTAGTATGCTGATATGCTATGTATGTGGTAACACTGACTTGTAAATCGAGAGGCCCACAAAGTAGCGCAATTGTGCATTAGGACTTGAATGTGCGAATGCATGGCGCATCCTACCAAACGAATTTAACTGAACTTCTGTTTGATCAAACTTCAGCCTGGCCCAAGTCCTCACACAGCTCAGTAATCAACAAATAAGTAAAGAAGTTTTTATATAAATTGCAAATTACAAGACCCAAATCATGCCAGCAATCTATTATACGCTTCATAGCAGTTAGCAAATTGTCAAGAACCATAAATAGACATTTCTCAAATTAAAAGCAGTTTCCTCACCACCTATTTTTGCGTCCATCTTGCCCTAGTAAAACATACCGAAAGTGAATAAATAGAAAATTGCAAGATTCACAACTACATCACAAAGAGAGCCAGCCATATCACAAGAAAATGAAAAAAATGAAATCGACAGTAACAAAATTATGCCTTAAGTCTTCTGCGCAAGGCTCTGCACTAGGCTTACTAACATTTTACCAAAAACGGCATTATCGCTGCTTACTTCCACGTTGTCGTCGGTTACGCGCATAATCACCAGGTCTTTTCTTGATCGCGTATGGCAGGTGAACATCTAAATCGAACGATAAACGTTTGAAAAAAGATCTAGAGACTGAAACAGAGAAAAAAACTACAGTAAGTTCAAATGGGAAAAACTCCACTAAAAAAAGCAAAACATTTCCAGTTTAAGAATGACTCACGCCATTTGGCATCTTGTAGGCGTTGATAACTGTCACATATCGTCACCGGATACTGGGGAGGCTATCGTAGCCGAGTGACGGTTGAGACCACCCATTCGACGTCGTTCCTTCTCCACCTCTTCATCCGGTATACGTATCGGTTGGACCTGCTCACCAATAGGAACCTGTAAAATGCCACACTTTTTAAGAAATTACTAAATCGAAAGAATGATTCAAGAATATACCTAACGGTGACAAGCTATAGATAGGAAATCAAAAAAAAACATTTTTCAGTACTGGTCATGATGACACTGGATGAAACTCTAATTCAGTAATTGAAAACCCTTTCGAGTTAGTGTGGTGGGCCATAACTTGGCGACTGATGCGCGCTAAGAAACAATAAGCTTCTGTATGCCCTGCTCAGTACGAATTGTGGGTATCACCTTAAACACTACGTTTACACTGGTGCTCATGAGCGACTGAGTAGGAACTGAGTAGGCCGTATCCTCTCAAACGCCACTTCGATTCTGAATGGAGTCGAACACATGGTGTATGCCAAAAAGGATTGATCACGTCGGAACCCTAATATTTTTTCCTTAGCCCTATCAACTATGAGAAGTTGGTGAAGCGACTAGACGCTTGTAATAAGTCATCACAAAAAAGCAAATAAC
Organism: Ostertagia ostertagi; assembly: GCA_036418205.1. Taxonomy (NCBI): domain Eukaryota; kingdom Metazoa; phylum Nematoda; class Chromadorea; order Rhabditida; family Trichostrongylidae; genus Ostertagia; species Ostertagia ostertagi. The sequence continues at coordinate 12,730 of MU871081.1, forward strand.
GGAACAGTGAAAATGAAGCACAAGCGCACCTCAATCTCGCAACGCTTCTTCCTGTCTCGTTAGAATTCCTCGACAACCTCCACTCTACACGTCGTAAACTGTCACCCAAATCCACAGATAAATCAAGAGTGTGGGAAGCTCCAGCCGGCAAAACGTCTATCTAGAAGCCTCAAAATTGACACTAAAAAAGGCAGTGAATGCATTTTGTTACTAACCTCCATATTTCCTTTAATATCGAAACCTTCAGGTGGGTGAAAACTTGATCCCTTCTATAGCTTCATCCGTTGCATTGTGTAGATGGAAGCGTAGCGGAGTATACTGAGCATCGTTAATGCGTGGAAACGATAAAGACACTTCGATTCCATTGCCTTCTATGGTGTTGAGGATCGGACGTGATTCAGTCTAGAAGATTGCAACAATTTTGCAACGCCAATCTCAATCTTTTACATATAGTATTCCATCATGATGTCAAACGAAAACCATGTATATTGATTGAAGCGCACTCTGCCAAGTGTAGCCTTCTTTACGCTGTAAACAAAACACACTCACCAAACACTCAGGGTTCGATGATTTGGCGACTTCCACGCAGCGGAATAGTCCAGATCAAGCCAGGCAGATACCGCTCTAGGCTAGTCTCTGCTGCTGTTAGCTCAACTTTTTCTTAGGAGCGGTTGTATTCCATTTGTATGGTGGCGACGCGCCACCTGAAATCCGGACAGAGGCATTGTGATTCTGAAGAAAGCAGGATATCCTTTGTTTGAAAAGCTACACGAACTTCTGCTGTGTGGCTTTGACGATGGCGCTTTCACAGGCGCTTCATGTTCGCTTTCCTCTTCGGACTCGTCACTTTCGTCCTGCAAGAACTTATTTCGTATAATTTTACTAAAAATTATAAACAAGTCAAGGTCAAATTAGAAGTGTATTTCATCTCAACAAACCCTAAAAAGTTGGCAAATCTCTGATTAACTTCAATACTACACACACTCTACAAGCTTTTCCATTATGACGCATACCTCCATCATATTCCTCTTCAGCGCAAGTCTCACAATCGCTGGTCACCACACCTGTTTCCTCCTTCTTCCTCTTCTGCTTCAAACTGCTTGCCTCATCCTCATCTCTCTCGCTACTCTGTTCATTCTTCGATTCCTCTTCATCGTCAGCGCGGTCTTTGCCTCCTTCAGTACGTTGATGACTTCCTCTGGTGAGTTCGCTCCTCGCTACGCTAGACGCATCATGATGAAACGCTTAAAATGAACGGTGAAATTATTTTAGAAATGAATGCAGAGAAATAGAGCGATGTAACCAGTGACACACAGATCGTGGATATCCTGCCTTTATCTACCCGTCTCTATCATTTATCAACACAGTGGGCGCCCATTATTGCCCATGCAATGTAAAATCAAGTCAAAGCGACAAACCTGTGGAAAATTGGGCAGGTCTTGATATCTTGCACATCGTTGATTAAGAGCGTGTGACAAAGTTCCCCAGTTGGAACTGCTTCGCGTTCTAAAAAGCAGGATTAAATATGCACTTCAACTTACACGGGTGGAGATAGAGGAGACAGTTGCAGATAACGCGGATCAGTAAAGTTAAAGGCGAAGTCCGGAATTGAATGGTGTGTTATTAACCTTGAAAGTGACAGCAGAGATTTGAATTGTAACACCGGTAAGAAACCTCAACAAGGCAGAAAATACCCTCCCCTCCTCCTAATAGCAGCAAAGCGAACAAGCACCGGATTTGCGGGCGGGATCCATTGTGCTAGACGTGATGGTGGTGCCAAGAAGGGATAGGCTCTACGCTTGCGCACCCCTCCATATTTCTCGCGCAATGGCTTCATTTCGTCCAGAAATCTCGGACTTTGTCTTTATGTCGCGCAGCGTGACATGATGCTCAATTTTCTGACAATGCGTTCTTGAAATGTTCCGCAGTGAGCGGGCAAAAGCTCTTGTCCACGATCCCCATCGTTATCAGATTACGAAAGTATCCGGAATCGCCAAAAAGCTTAAAGCCATGTTATGTGCTCCCTATGCCTTCTTAAAGAAGATCGTGTTTTAGCAGATCGTGGCTATGGCTATCGTTTTGCCCCTACTACTCGATCCTACTAAACACTCTGGTGGGTCTCGCCAATCTGATCAACGGGTCTCATCACTTTATGCGACGCCCTTCGTTGATCTCCTATACCAGAAAATGAGTTTTTAGCCTAGTAAAGGCGCTCCTTCCAGTTCTCACCTTTGAAACTGCTCTGAAGTGCTGGTGCTGGCTTTTTAGACATGAAAATTTGTTCAGCGTGAGCAGCAAGAACGGTCGTGTTGAACAGAAGATTACGCAAAAATCGACATCTGAAATAGCAATTCAACGGCAATACATGGCAATATTTTCTTTTCTATTCCCTGTTGTTTCGCGATCGCAAAATGGAGGAGGGAACCCATTTGAAGTAGATTGTATGAAAGCGCTAACTTCACAAACACTATCCTGCTTAACTCCAAATGTTTTCCGGACTCCAAATTCCCGTTAGCGTACGGTAAAGGGCTCTCACTAGTCTACAATCGAGCAGCATAATTGTCCTCATTGAAAGGTCGACTTTCGACAAGCCCAACTCGCGCGGAAGGTGGGAACAACATGTAGCACTAAATGTCCTCGAAACATTACACTCAGTACATACCGCATTCCAAATGACGTTCTTTTTTCGAACAACATACTTAAACAAGCATACGACCACGAGCTTCTCACAGTGCAAACCATCCCCTACCATTGACTTAACGAGAATGATCAAGGAGAAGAAACGGAAGAGAACCAGTCCATTATGAGTCCCCTTCTTCTGAAAGTTGAGCGAACGTGAGAAGACAGAGACGCAGAACAAGAGTCACCGCGGGCAAAAGCGAGTAAACAGGCGAGCAAACGAGAAAGTGTGGATGGCAAACGAGACTCAGACATCTCAACTGTAAGTAGCTTTGCGAGAAGCACTCATTGTCAGTCCCTGGGAGCCTTAGCCCTCATTGTCCTTGCCACGCGTTTCGCGAAGCTGGCCCCATCCTTATGGTTGCAAGCCCAGCAACCTTCTTCAAGACAGGAACTTGTTCGGTGAATTAATTGCGAAATATGCATTTAACGCATTTGAAATCATGCAGCAATACGAGAAACAGCTAACTGTTCACAATATTTACCTGTCCCTAACATCATAGCTCAAGTCATATCTGGCCAACTGAAGTACATATTGGACAAGCTTTTCGCAGTCATCACGACGAATCATCCATAATTTTACGGCCAATTTGAGCGTTTCCACCTTTAACATAAACAGCTAGTAATGCATTTTCGCCGCAGAAGCGAAGAGGTTCAGGAACCAGAACAAACTATTGTTGCAAACGCATCACCTTCACAATTTCGTCTTCATTGACAAAATTCTTGGCCAAGATACGCAGGAGATCTGGGGCCAAATTTGGCACCTGAACAAGCCATAGGACATGAATAACCAACAGAAACCCAGTAATGCACAATGAGACAATAATATAATGATTTTCTCAAAACCTGCAAAATAAATGAAAGGAATATTACCGTTTCAACATGCGTCGCAATCAGCCATATGATGCAAGCTCTTGCGGGAGGAGCTTGAATTGATCTGATCAGACGAGCCAGACGAGACAGCAGCGCTACGGGAGCTTCGGCGTGCAGCAATCTTTAACCGGTAACCATCGAACATCTTTCCGAATCGCGAAAATGTAAATGCCTCACCTCTTTAAAACTATTACTGCAGAACAAACAACGTCCTCATTAGGAGAAGCGATCAGTTGGAACAAGTCCGGCCAGGCACTGCTCACTTACTGCCTTGACTCGAACAGCACATCTTCCGATTGCTTCAATAGCAGCCCCAGCCAAGTCGCTCGAGCTCACGTATGTCTAAGTATAAAAATTAAGGAGCTGAAAATGACAACAATAAGGAGACCGAGATTTCTGTCATTATGTGATGCGCCACGTTTTCGACATCATTTTAGGGTACGGGAAGTGTTTGAACAAAATTCACTCTCTTCAATTCAACTGATCCTAACAGCCAACCAAAATTGACTTCAAGGCCTTGTTTTCTCAGATATCAAAATCTACTAAGGCTTTGAGGAGCTGATTTTAATCACATGGAAGCAATAGGCACCGCTAAAAGATCCTTTGCATAACGTATTTCACAAAAAAAAACAATGGGCTAAATATATGGCTTCTGGGCCATCAATCAGGAAATGTGAAATTATTGTTCAATACACTGAAAAAAAAAAAGATTCCAGAAGTGTGCAAAGATTGAGAAAGAAGTCCAGCTTCTTCGAAAAATAATTACGCTGTCTTGAAAAGAAAGCAAATAAATAAAAACACCTAAACTCAAGAATGAACTCAGCTTTGTAGCTCTAGGGCATAATCGCGACTCCAAACCCCTAACGTTCTCACGCTCGCACACACAAGATTGTTGAGGAATCTCACCTGTAGCTCCCTCAAAATGACATGAACATTCGCTTCTGAAACCAGACTCGTCAAAATATGCAACTTCAGCTCTTTGACGAAGGACGGATCCGATGATCGTACAAAGAAGGACTTCAAGAATGGGTCGAACATATTCTGAACAAGAGAACTTAGTTCGCCGAAAACCGTATATTACACTGAAGAAACACACTGCAATCATCTATTCTAATCATTTTCGTGCATTATCTTTACTAAGCTACTTACGTAGAAAGCTGCTGAAGGCAAAATCACTAACTTTAGTGCCAGATGGTTGACCACATGCATGTCAAGTCATCATAGTTACACACACCAAACTGCTTACAATTATGACAAAAACGTGCACATCCTGATTCTGGAGATACTAGTAAAGATGGTAGACTAATTAGAAGTCTACCCCAATACAGTGCAAGACTACGGCGGTACGCCCGAACATTCCTTTCTCCTAATTCTTGCCTACTTTTGATATGGCATAGGTTCCAGGAAGTACCGGATTGCGCTCACAGATCGTCGCAATGTTCAGAAGAACAACATACTGCACTTCACGCGGTCCACGTAGGAGGCGCACCAACGCACGAGCGACCTGAGCAAATTCAATATTCACTGAAAGCTCAATACATAAAAAGAAAATGAAATTCGAGGCCCAAAATAATAACAGCAGAAAAACCACAAATTGGTGAAAATCAAAGGTTCAGCAAAGGAGTGAGGGAAACACTCAAACGGTCAGTAGTGAGGGTGTAGGGCAAAGCAATAACAACCGCAATTCCACGGTTTTTTATATCAAAGAATCAACATGAGTGTCCGACTGCTTAGGTGGATGTCACAAGAGACGTTTGCGCGAAGGCACCTTTTGCGCGAAGTACGCGAGCGTCAGTGTCCATTTGTACGCTTCAATTGTGGCTCAAAAGAGACCAACTATTTCAAGTAAATGCAGCAAGCACGAACATGCACCTTATTTTGTCACTGGTGGTCTTTATGGACGTGGATGTTCCCGAAGTTACGGCTTGAGTGATGGATGAGAACAGCTAGCCTTCAATCAACAGAGCACACCCCTGTGTTCAAGGAAGAAGTAGGATTCTACGGTAAGAACAAGTCTCGAAGAAGGAGAGGTTCACCTAGTGGACCGGACAAGGTGGACACTCTACCCGTGCCCGCCAACCCAACACCTACATCGCACGATGTGCCGCCCTGAGCGTATTATTACATGGTCCTCCCTTTGGGGCATGTTGGCCACGGAATAAGCTCCGACCATCTAATCACTCGGCCGCAGGTTCTATACGTTGGCGAAATATCAGAATAAGCAGAGAACATAGTGGTTACACTTTTGACTGCTCAATTGGATCACGTGGTGATCTGTACGTACAATTGCCCGGATAAGCAAAAGATGGTACAAATACCAGTCTGGGCGAATGTTCTTTTGCTCACAACTGCAGAGTCATTCTTCTGTGGAGGCAGCATAAGTGTTGTAAGGGGGCCACAACGTGAGAGTCGCATACAATGCGCAATTGAATGGGCGAAAAGGGCTCCTGTTCTCGGTTCGGGCCGTTTCCCATGGTTTTCTTCCCTCACCCATAGTTTCAATGAGATAACTTTTCATCGTAAAATCTGCCATGAACCGTTAAATTTGTAACCGCATGAACCGTGTTCGGCGTAGTAAGTATGTGCCGTCTGAGTAAGTAAAAATGCTAAGCACGCATTTCGAAGTACAGATAATTGAATACCTGAGAAAGCTGTGCTTTCGGAGCGGTGTAGTAGAACAACTGAGTGACTGCCATTACGACGCTGCAGTTCCGTGACTGTAACCAAAATATCCAGCATTAACCATAATTATCACGCAAAACTTATAAAGAAATGACTACAAAATAAGAGATTAGCCGCTATTCGTTCTGTACCTTTCGAGATTGTTAGGGGGAACTTTTACTCAATGAACTGACAATGTTTCTACTGGATCCTCGCTTTTAAGGCTGACAGTTCCACCGTTTGAGCGGGTTAGTCCACTACCATAAAAGAACATTAGCTAGTTATGAGCAATGTTAATGACCAACTAACTAACGCTCCGATATTTTATCCGACTAACCTGCTCCAACGGTGGAATGGTCGGTATCAGAAGACAACTACTCAGTCGAGACATAGGCCATTGACTTTACATGCTCTATCTAAGAACTCCGTAAGGCACAGAACCACTTATAACTTACATGCCGAGGTTGCAAGAATAGAGAAGCAAAAGAGACAAATGGTTTTCTCAATACTTGCGCTACCCTGGTTAACCACATCTAGGAGACAGAGCTCGGTGGCAGTTTTACGACAGGTAAAAAGTATAAAAGCACCTGTAAAAGAGGACGAGCCGAGTTGAGCAGCAGAGTGAGATCTACATCTGGTTGTGGCAGAAGTTCAGGATCAGCCAGCTCCGAGCGTGCGTATCTAGTCAGAAGATTTATCATCATGACCTAAAAGAAACACAAAAATCACCAGAAGACATTTTTGAGAGGTGATCACCTGGAAAGAAATCAAATACTCCTACCTGGCCCCACTCATCGACGTCTGCTAGAGCACGACACAGAGCTCGAAAGTGCTTATGAAGGAGATCCAAACGATTGGGACAGATCTATAAGAAATGATGAGCTGGTACAGGATAGGGAAATGAATTATATGAGGACGAAAGATTTTTCGAAAGGTTTCACCTCTTCAAAAGCGTAAACTGCACTACCCAAAACAAGACTACGTCTGTCCGCCAGAAGAAAATCAATACAATCAACCAGCTCCGTTTCCAACTCAGGATCCAAAGAGTACAGCTTGGGTATGGCATGAGCTGCGACCTAAACTAGGGGCGGGTAAAGATGAGAAACATCTCCGTGAATATGTGGTGAAAGTTAAAAACCGTCTAAATAGCAGAAAATTTCAAATGTACCTTTCTAACGTATGGGCTCATATCTCGAACAGAATCCTTGATGGCCAGCAGCATTATGGGAGCTATCATACCGACTCTGATAGACGACAACACACGAAGAGCGCTAGCCCTTATCAACTGATTGGGATCCTTAAGAATCAAATAGTAAAAAAAGTAAATACAAACAAAGAAGCTAGCATTCCTACAATGAAAAGCTATCAATCCAAACTACCTTTAGAGCTCTTTGGAACGTGCTTATTGACAATAGAGCCAGATCCTGTTGTTCTTCTGCATAACGTACAAGATAAACATAGACGAGCTTTTTCAACTGAAATCAACTTAATAATGGCCAGTATTACATACTTAAGTTCATTCTAACTTGGTATTAATAAAAATCAATCTACGTATGAGTGTCACAGCGACTAACCTCCACATTCTTGGCCGCAACGTTCTTGACGACAGCTGGAAAAAGCTCACTGACGTCTTTACCCTTTGCAATTAACTGAAGCAGAACAGAGATTAATCAAATGCACATCACATATCAACAGAGCCTTTCAATCAAAAACCACGAACATTAATGATACGTTTCATCGCGTCCACTTTCAGATTATCTTTGCTGCTGTCCAACATGGTTTTCAAATCGGCAAAGCGGCTAAATATTGTCAAATCAGTCAATTTTAGCACAGAATAAATCAAAATTGACAAAGAGCCCACAATAAAGTAAAAAAATGCAAAGTAATATAGATCTGCTACCAGTCCCTCCCCCCCCCAACTCTCCCCGATCCGAAATACAAGTGTGAGAAGAACTATTTCAGAACTGAACTACAGTGTGCACATTCTCAACCAACTAATTGCGCCGATCCCACGAGGAAATCATTAGCTATGATGATGTAGTTAAATCTTATAAATTTCAACAGGAACCTTAGGAAAAGAGATTTTAGCAGAGAAAAAAGAAGAAACCTACGTTCTGTTATCGAGAATGACTCCTCCTTCCGAGATCTCCATTTCTGGACTGGTAAGGCCCTCAGGAAAGGCCATCCTCATCTAGGAACGAATGGTGCAGCGAAAATGCCAAGCAACCATAAATGAGTATTCGCTCGAGTAATAAAGCACAGTGGTAAATATACCGTCGAGGGAAGAGCAATAAACTCATGAAACAAAAAGTGGTAAAATATTTAATATTTATCCAGTAAATCGATTATAGAAGGCAATTCATCAATTTCCAAAGATAAATAATTCATGACGGAGGATATAGTGAATACTCGCAGAAGAAAACAAGACCTTCTGAGGAACCCGCAAAATACCGGTGATGAAAACAACGTGACAGAATAAAAATGAAGTGAGAGACCTTTCACAAGATCTTAAAGCTACTGAAATCTCACGAATTGTATGCTCCAACGGCCAATAACAAATTTCGACGTGTGAAATGGAGTCCAATAACTGCAGTCTGCATAGTTGGGTAGGTGAAAATATTAAAATTTGGCATGTTGATCCTGAAAATGAATTATACATTCATTGTTTCGAACCGCCTGAATGTTTCGTTGCAAATGCACAAGGCAAGGTGCACATTCGTACCCCAACCCCTTTGAAAAGCAGTATCCAACTTGAGATAAAACAAGTCGCTAGGGTGATAAATAAAAACGGAATGGACAAGGCAATTATCATCAAACGAAAAAAAAAGTGTAGTAGCGAAAATGAGTATTAAATCACGAGCGAATTAAAAAGAATTATATATCTAATAAAAAGAACCAACTTCGGATCGAAACAAAGCTCGTTGTTACTTGAAACGCTGCTGGTTGCGGCGATCAAGTTGTCCAAAGAATACACGGATAATGATTCTCCACCTTGCGAGACAGCAAAAGAACCGCCATCGCGAGAGAAGCAAATGGAGCCCTAATGAGAAACATTTCAAATAACCCTATTATATATAGTAAGAC
>MU871082.1:9609-20866 GCA_036418205.1 Ostertagia ostertagi
ATTTCGAGAAGTTTCTGTATTTTTGTTTCAATTTTCAATTGAATGAACGACAGCCTTTGCACCCCTCACTGATTAACTTCATGCAGTTGTAGGCTGCAGAAGAATTTTGCTGACTTTTATCCGTTGGAATAAATGTACCCGAGTTGAATTGCTGAGGAATTGCGAAATATACATTCACCGGAATTTGTGTCTCTCATTCGCTATCGATTTTTCTCGCCTCTTTTCGTACCAGTGCACTCCAAAGTTCTTATATGTTCTTCAGCTCAAATTTGGTGCTGTTGGAGAACGGGTATTCTCTCGAATACGACGTGCTGTGATTGGTGATATCGATTCCCGAGCGTGCACAAAAAGGAGGGAGGCATGAAAATGAACCTCTCGGATAGGCAACGGGAAGAAATGTGAGTCTTTATGGCCAGTTCTCTATTTTTGATTTCTTCTGTTGTTCAAGTGTTTCCACACAGATTATTGATCCGTACGTTTTTTTTTCTGGTAAACCTGATCCACCCGTGTTTGACTTAGGGTTTTGAAGGTGGTGAGACGATCCTGGACTATACGTATTGATGCTCCCCGGTTCGGGCACTTGCCTCTTTTGTGTTTGCTCAGAGTGCATTGATTGTGTGAATTTGACTGCGCCGGCTGGCCTGCTGTCGGCTCGAGCGGATCGGCTCGTTTGGTTGAGCGGTTGAGGCGAGCATGAGAAGGGAGTGGCTGTGTCACCGCTCTGCTGCCGTCAAGATTAGCAGACGATTATGCGAACGGCGTCTCGAGTTTCGGCAGTAGTCGCGACTAGTTTATCGGGACTGAGAACGAAAGGGTGCGTCAATAAACACGGCACAGAGAACTTTTCTGTTCGTCCCTCATACTACACCAACAAGGGGGAACTGGACTGGAGTGTATCTCTGTGACGACAGGATTTTATGACGTCGACGTGGTAGCGGAAAGAGATATTGACATGTCAAAGCATAACGAACGACCTTCGCGTTCGCACTGTACGATTACGATCTCATTTTGTGAAGGGTCAATTTCGAAAGTTTCTTAGATGTTTACAGTCATTATTGAGAATTGAACGGGAAATGGTTTCCAGTCCTTTCCAGCATGCGCGGAGCATGCACCAGGGAACACTACGGTGATATGGTAGATTTCTGCTCTTTCTATTTATGCCTTACCTGATGAAAAGAAAAAGCTTCCCCTGTGAAGGATAGTGAGCATGGGTGAACGTACGATCCTGAGCGAAGCCATTTTCTATGAAGCTTATCTTGAGAAAAAGAAAAAGAAAAAGAAGAATTATCCTCAAATACTACCCACTTCATGACAAAGTTCCATCAATAATCAGTTGGGTGGTCAACTCTTGATCCTAGTTTTCCTCTTTTAACTCATGCATACAATCCTAGTCCACCTTCTAGAGCGGATTAATGACATAAAAATAGTGCTTAGTAACTTTGCCCTGATCGATATTGATCTCGTGAATGGTGAATTGGATGGAATTGCATGGACTTGGTAATCATGGCGATGTTTCTCCCGCTGTCAGGGATACAATGCTTCTAAATCGATTTTCGCAGCGTTGCCGGTTGATCGATTGATAGTCGGACTTGTCAAAGTGAATGGCATAGCGGAAGGACCTTTTATACTTCTCATGTGCGCCAAACATGTCGAATCATTAAGAAGGATGCAGTCATTACAAATCAAGTGCTTTCGCATCACCACCACATCCCTACGGGATCGAATTAGTTCTACTCGTTCATTTTCTGGGAAAATAAGCATAAATTAAACTTTTCCCTTAAGAATAGCAATGGTGGTATGGTTGTTTTGAGATGGCCCACCATCGGTTTAAGCATGAGTCATGGTAGTCCATCTCAAGGGACAGAGCCTTCATAGCTTTTTTTGAGAGGAGAAATCCGATACCTGGTATCTTTTCAAGGGACGGTAGCATGTGACGTCAGTCATTGGTTTGGCGCTTCGTTCAGAAGCAATTTTTCGGGTTTTGTTTGTCGAATCGTCACCGCTGCTGCTGCTCGTGGTTGTGCTTTGCTATCGATGTCATGTCAGGGTTTGCCTAATACCTCAGCGAGGCCAACAATCCGATCAGTCAACTGCCCGCTGACACTGTCAGTCACTTGGCGGCATTTTGGGAGTGAGCGTGATAAAGGAAAGTAGTTCGGAGAATCAGAACATATTGTCTAGGCGAAGCATTTAGTGGCAAATCCGGTTAATGGCTTCTCAGAGGGGATGAAACAATGATGACGCCGTTGTTAGCGCAAAGGTGTCAGTTTTTAAGGCTCGGCGTGGTGCCCTTGAAGATTTTTTTTTTGATTTTATGTCTTCTTGGCTCTATTTCTCCTCCTACAGCCACGATGGAAGCAGTTTCAAGAATTGGTATAAGAAGGGTCAAATAAGGAAAACGGGAACCATTAGTTGTGACAGGGTTTTGTTCTTATGAAGAGGAGGAAGAGGATCATTCATGTGATAGGTGCACCGGTTTCATTTTCAGTTTAAATCGATTTGGTGAATATCTCACCTCTCCCCAGTGAGATCGCAATTCGTTTTTATTTTTATCTGAAAGGGTTACGAAACACGTGTACTCCCCCATTCACGGTTGTAGTTGAAGTTTTTATTTCGGAGAATTCATATTGATGAAACGAAGTGCTGGTGATCGATTCATGTTCCACACAGCGCTGCGTTTGTGCGCACTAAGCAAAGGCGGCATCGGTTTTGTGTCTCGTTAAACGAGCAGGCAATGTCTCGTTCGGTAATTCCATTCTATGTGCTGGAGCACTGAGATGACGTTTGTTAGAGGAGAGGGGCGTGCCGCAGTCGGGGCGGCTTCGTTCGGTGACAGAATTACATTATGCGCGTCGTCCGTTGAGGGGAAAGGAGAAAGAGGAGCAGAAGGCCCAATGGAAAACAATTATGGAGCATCGCGGCTGTGCCGAGAAACGAAATAGGAGCGGAGCACGTGAGGTTTGAAGAGGGATCGATTCGCTGCAATTTTGGACGTGATTTGGGGACCCTCCACATTAGAGAGCATTTTTTAGAAGAGAAAGGAATCGTACGAGATCGTTTAGGGCTTTCTGCGAACCTGAGATCTGGGTGAACCTTCATGATCTGACCAATCGACATTTTTCGATGTTCCCTTTAATCTTGATTTATAACTGAACTCACTAAAATAAATTTTATTCAGTTATTTTTCTCGAAAATAACTAGTTTTACTCAAGATAGCGTCTTATCCATACTCCAACCATTGGTTCTTTTGCGGTGTATCGAGTTTGAACTTTTGAAGCTTTTTCTATGCCAATAAAATAGTATTGGGATTGAGTAGGCAATAAGGTACTTTTGATGAAGGACCGAAACAAACCATAATTTTTCGTTATTCCTTTTACAAGTGGTTTCAGACATTCGGGTTTACGATAAGCTTTGTTATTCTGAGACAAAGCGCGGGGATTATATCGGAAATAGCACCTCACAAGTACTACTTTGAATCTCCCTTGGATCTAGATGGTAAATGAACGAGTCTGCCCTCGGCGGAAACTTGCGTAGGAAAGAAAAGGGGAAAAATCTTTCATTATTGTGAAAATTCGGCCAAAAGAAAGAAGACTCCATCTTTTAGAAACCGTGCAGTTGCCGATTATCTCCAGAATTGTGGCTACTTAGAGTCGTTGCAGATCTTCAAGCAAGAAGCAAGCTTGGTTAGTGTCTCATTATTTATTTCTGGGCTAGGCGGTCATACTCTTTTTCTGGAATTTCGATGCCACTCATATTTCAGCTATTTCACTATTTTTTCTTGGTTCTTACGTGCCTTTCCATTTACGAAAGGGCAATTGGCCGGTATGTTTTGAAGGAGAATAAAATTCCAATCAGGAGAGTCTGTGGGAGAAATAAAATGACTGGTGCAAATGATTTCTCTAGACAGCGATGTTTTTTTCTTTTGTTTTTTGCTCGTTATCCAATGAGCAATATCTCGTAACCCCACTGCAGTTATTTCGAGTTATAAATGGCTAGAATGCGAATCATTCCTTTTCATTCGCTTTGAGTAACGACGCAAGTACATGTCTTTCGGTATTTAGAGTTCGCAAAATGATCACAAAACGATGAGGCGAAATCCTGGGACCGCAAAGAAGTGACATCGGTGGTGCTGCAGGCCTACCAGAAAACAGGGGGCAGTGGAGGTTTCATTCCTTGAATGGACGAAAGTTTCTTGAACATGTCATTCTCTGCGTACGTCGCGGGGCATGCGCGCAGTAGTTCTCACATGTGAAATTTGTGCATGGCCTGGTGTGGGCGTCGGTATTATTCCCTCCAGCGAATGTTTTGTAGTATTTGGAGAACAATTTTTAGAGTATGTGGGATTTCGCTGAGCAGCACATCTCAGAGCGCCGGGAGGCAGGGTGCGCCGCGGGTAAAGGAGACCTGTCAAATGTTACTCAAGTTTACACTAGGAATAAACCGTTCGGGAAGTCGTCAAGGGTGAAACTTCGCGTTCGACATTTACATAGTAATGTTGCTGAGTCAGTCAGCAGCCAAATCCGATGTCTTATCAGGACTGTGAGGTCAAAGTAGGGAGGAATCGGAAGCAATAATGCGCATGAGGCCGGTTGGATGCTGAGTTCCCGATGGTAAAGGCAAGGTAAAGACAAGATCCTGAGCAGAGGAATGGCTATTTCTCGGTAGGAGACAAGGCAGAGCCGGACACAGGTTCAGATACAGTTAAGCTTATCAGCACACAATTGTTTATGCAATTTTAGCGCGATTTTTGTATTCTTGCAGAGTCGCTGTAGCAACCGATCATAAAACCTTCGTTACCGTTTGTTTGCGCAGTTTAAAACGCCACTCATTGAAGAGATAGGAAACAGGCTGGCTAAGAATAATTGGCTAAGAATTGGCAACACTTCCCTTCTAGAGACAAAGAAGAGATCTTCAGTGAAGAGTTCTCTTCCCACACCTCCATAACTTAACACCATGACAATATGTGTCCTTGAAGTATATGTGGCGTGGAGAAGCAAGCTTGGACAAATCAGAGGACATATGCTATCTGCTGCAAAAAAGGTCTTACGTAGCGCATTCGTGCGAGTCTGCAGGATATTTGAGCGCCAAATGTGACGAATATCACATGCGTCGAAATTAGTATGAGTGTGAATGTGTAAAGAAACGTGCATGGCGTTGGAAAGGGGTGTGGGCAAGTGGGGAGATGTGATAAGCGTTTTTTCTCCAGAGCACACTAAAGATGGTTGATTTGCTGCCTTTCCTCACAAGTCCATTCAGTTGCAAATGATTACTGTTTTATTCACTTGTGATTTTTGGTTTTTTCTACTTCTGAGAGGGGCTCCTTTTCGAAATTTTCCTTTGGATTTAAGCTTTGAGGTCACACGTCACTTTTCTTTGTGAACACCTTGTTGATGAGAGTTTCTCCTCCATTATTTAAGACAGAAAAGGATTCAGTCGTGTATAAAGCCTTTTTGATTCAACTGTCATCCTGCGATGCCCGTTAATTTTTTATCACTAGAAAATAGCGCGTTCAAAAAACACTAGTGTCGCCTGATGTCGTGTCATTGTCCCACACAGGTGTCACCCGGCTTCGCGTGCCGTGGTCGTGAACCTGGTATGATGCGTTAAGGATTATTGTTTCGAAATTTGTCTGAGGTGTCACCATCAGAAATTTATCATGTACTCCTGATCAGCATGGGATACGTCATCTTTTTTCAGGTTAATGATCTCGAAGCAAAATTGGCTGAAGCAGAAAAAGAAATTAATCACGGTGCACCGTCAAGGTTAGAGACTTTTTGAAAGTTTTATCATTGTGTCCGGGCAATTCATCAACAATTGTTGCTTTTTAGAGAACCTTTTAATGTTTTTTTTTTGTTGCTGATTTTTTTCTTCTTTTTTTCTATTTGATAATAATGAGATGTCTTGATGCGCTGATACTCATTCTTCAAAGCAGTACAGATGGAATATCTTGTTTCTAGAGAAGAACGGCCCTGCGTGCGTGATATTCGTCGTCACCGGAGGTCGATATGCCCCTTACTGGACGATCGGCCCCGATTTACTCGTGTAGATGTTCATCCTGTTGGAGTGTGTATGGCGAAGTTGGCAGCTAAATATCTACTCTCCAGTGAGTGTCTTACCAAGCGATCAACTGCCATCTGCTGTATACGTGATTTCTCAAATACTATGTTTGCTCGGCATCTGGATAATTCTCGCCTGCGACAGCCTAACGCAATCTGCTTGTACAGCAACTTCACCCAAACTTTATAGGGGCTTGCAGTTAGTGCTCTTTCCTGTATTTCCTGCTCTACTGTTATATATTGATGATCATATATGTTCTGTCCGCTACTGTTTGGTAAGCAGGGTTTTCTCTTTAAAATATCGCATTATAAAAGGTAGTTTCACTGATTGCATTTTTTTTTTAATATGCCTATGGCAACTGGTGTTGTAATTGTGGATTGTTTTATGGCGTTATCAGAATATGCTACTTCCGAAGTCGAGTCGCTAAAAGGCATGAAATACGAGCGAATAGAGCTTTCTTATAAGCTGGTGTAAATTGCACGAGATGCTGAGCACTGCGACGCTGTAAAAGCTCGCTCTTCCCGACAATTTTCCCCGGCCGAGTTGTTTGCATAAATCATCATAGTTATTGAAATTGGTTGATGTAAGGGTCCAAGACACGCTGGTTCTATTCTGGCCATATTGCATTCAATCGATATTAGGTATTGCAAAATTTTGACCTCGGAGTTAGTTTGCGCGGTAGAACGCGAACCCACCACCCACTCGGGGTGAAAGTGCCTGTCACCCGGAACATAGGCGTCGGTGCCAAACAAATGTGAACGTGTTGCTGGCATTGGTGCCGGAACCAGCGCTTTTGCAAACGAAGGTGTATCCGTGCTTGGCCAGGTGTATCCGTGCTTGAATTACCTCTGAGAGCAGGTTCTCAACGATGGTGACCCAAGCTATCCTTGGTGCAGGTGCTTGCGGGGAAGGCACCGGCTACTTCTTCACCAAATGTATTTGGTACTCTTGTATTAGGGATCAGGCTACTCTCGTAGTGAATATTCTTTTTCAGCAAATCTTACCGCCTAGACAACTTTTGAGAAAAGTATAGCCCACGTATCAAAAAGTGTGGTAATGAAAGGTAAAAGTGTTGGTGCATGCACCTAAGAACCAGCACCTGAGTCTTGTGAATAGTTCATAAAAAATGCAAGTTTTGCTCTTTCATTCCTAGATTACTCGCCATTGCAGATATGGGACTACGAAACTGGTGAATTCGAGCGCTCACTGAAAGGTCATACGGATTCGGTGCAGGATATTGCTTTCGACAAGACCGGGAAAATGCTTGGTACGTGTTTTACTGAACCATTGCGTTTTACTGGTATATAAATGCTTAAAGCGATGGTTAATAGTTGCGGCAAATTCTGCAACCCCTGCTTTACGACTCATAAATTACTCATTAAATGCATATGCAGTCAAGTGCATCTTTACAGCGCACGCTTGACCGTGCTGATGGACATCGATTAGCTGGTGCTGAATCAATTCATCCGGCAAAATGATTGGTGTTGTGGAAGAAAAGTTCATTTCAGTCTCGTGCTCGGCTGATATGTCGATCAAAGTGTGGGAGTTTGGCGGCTCATACGCGTGCGTCAAAACATTGAAAGGTCACGATCACAATATTTCATCTGTTTGCTTTTTGCCCTCCGGTGACGCAATTCTATCAGCGAGCAGGGATCACACCATCAAGCTGTGGGAGGTGAGTATTTGTCAAGATAGCTGTTGTCTCTTATAGCATGTAGTATTTTTTGACGAAGGTGAGGATAAGGCGGAGCAAGCTCCAACAAGGAACATAGGTGTCTGTTGTTTTTTCTTGGCAGTGAATGAATTGGGGGAGCGGAGAAGGGTTGTCCCAAAAACGATGAAAGAGAAATTATGGGTTCAATGTGTTGAACTATTGAAGTTTTTTCGAGACATTCCTAGTAAGGCTCAAATGCGTTAGATTTATGGTTGAATTTTTGATGGTGTGCCTACCATGATTGATGGAATAGGCTTTTGTATGCAGCTGTGGTTTTGTGATTCTCTCTTATATCCTTATTTTAGGTAGCTTCCGGTTATTGTGTGCATACATTCCGAGGACATTCAGAATGGGTACGAATGGTGCGGGTCTCACCAGATGGCGTACTTTTTGCCTCCGCGAGTAACGATCAGGTAAATGAGGGTATTTTTTGCTGGACTCATTTCGACCGACAGACGTCATCAAAGAATTGTAAGAATATTCTCTGGTTTTTTCGGCGGAACTTGACATTGAAATATCTGTGAGGTTCATTGCAGCGTTAATCTTTGTGAATTATTACATTTGGGCCAACAGTGACATGCGGCATGAGATTTAAGATCATCAGAGCACGATTCTTATTGTTTTTATTTCTAAACTGGGGGACTGTCGCACTAGCGCTGTAGTTTTTGTGATACTTGTTGTTTCTGCAACTTTCTTGCTTAAAGGCAAACCCCGGGATTAGCCCGACTAGTAGGAGGGATACCACGGGGGAAATTGTAAGGTCCGTACTGGATCACTCCAGCTTCGTCGCAAAAACTGCGCGGTTAGGGCGCTAGTCCTTACGGGCCCGCAACCATCGACTCCCTTCCAACACATCCCACCCGCCGCGAGAGGTGGTGAGATCAGCGGTGCATTGATGAGAGATCACCGTGCTCTCTCAAACGACGTGCTCTTCGCGTATTTTGCCTTCTTTGACCACCCTTTCTCGCCATCGTACCACATTCTACCCTACTGAAGGTTAAGGCCTTAATTGCAGCGTTCCCAAGGATTTCTCTTGCTTTCCTTTCCACTTTCAGGTCGTTCCGCAGCTAAGCTATCACCACAAAGCGCTGATAGCACCTGCTCAATCCCGGAGTTCCGTAGGATAAGGAACGATGCTACTGTAGCTCTATAAATTTTAGTCGGGATGGTTTGGTCCGCTGCAGTCGGAGAGTCAAAGCTACTTTACGTGAACATGAGCATGTCGTTGAGTGTATTGAATGGGCTCCGGACACTGCATTGGCGCCTATCAGGACAGAAGGTTTGCTAATTCATTCAATTCTCCAGCGATTCTTTTTTAGGCCGATATATTCCAGCGGAACGTGGCATTTTGAGCGACTTGGCATATTAACTCTCCGTATAGAACACGGGGGGGTCACCTTCGCTATCCATTCCTGATGTGAATCACCGTCACTCGTGAATCGCTGTCCTCAAAAACCATTTTTTAACGCCCACCTTTCAACGTCGACTAGTAGCTGGTTTCCAGTCATTTTCACCGTGTACTGTCTCAGTTTTATTATTCTTGACGGCTGAGTCATGACAGGCATGGAATCGAACATACGGCATTGTCACTGCAGTAGGCTCAAAAACTGTGCAATCGATCAGCGTTACATCGAGCTGTGTAAAATATCCTTCCTGCTGACTATTATATCAAATGATTTTACAGCTGGTCATAAGGCGAATGGTGATCTTGGCGCTGGTCCAACACACGTAGTCGTTAGTGGTTCAAGAGATAAAATGATAAAGGTGTGCTACTGTTCTTTTTTCTTCTGTCTTCAAGTATTGACTGCATTAACGTTGACAGTGTTCAGATTTGGGATGCGTTGACGGGTACGGTGATGTTCTCCTTGATTGGGCACGACAACTGGGTACGAGGGCTGCGCTTCCATCCTCGTGGCAAATTCCTTGTCTCGGTTGCGGATGACAAGACGTTACGAGTTTGGGATATAGCACAGCGACGTTGTGCAAAGACGATTGACGCTCACCAACATTTCGTTACTAGTGTTGGTAAGTGGTTTGCAACTTCTCTAAGCTTTTCCCTTCATTTTTGAAAGTCTTCATTTCTATTTTTTGCATTAGTTCACCTTCCCTTGAAAGTTGATGATGTAATCCTTATTTTTAACATTGTGTTGGAGCGTTCTGTCGCATTAGCCTCGTTGCCTTGAAGTAATTCTAAATAATAATCCGTTGGCAGACATGAGCTGCTTTCGGTTTTCCACTTAGCTTGCTATGGAGAGATGGTCTGATGATGGTACGGCCCAAAAATTGGATTGTTTTGTAGGATCATTCATAGTTAATGCTAGTGAAATGGATAGCAGTTAATCAAGTCATATTCTGCTGGACGATTGCGAGCAACCCTTTAGTTAGGAGCATAGAGCTGTTTTTAGATCCTTGACGACGATTTGCTTGAAAAGTTGCATATTCGAAGCGGCCCAATAATAGCAGCTCTGAGTGGTGCAGCAGTCTGTATAAAAACCTTTGTACGTTTCCATTGACATCTTCTGCCAAACAAGGCGATGTTTGTCTTCAAATTGTGGGTTGACAGAGACGAACCAGTTCTCGGGCACTTATAGCAGTAATGGTGAACGGGAACCCGAATTAGGAAAAGAATCGCAGCAGCATGTATTTAACGAAGGTGGACACGTGTTTCTGTGGAGAATGGCAATTTGTCCGCTGTTGCAGTGAAAAGTTTGATGACTTGAATGCTGTGAAAATGGTAGGAAAGCGTCGTTCCCTGGAGGGGGGGGGGGGGAGGGCGAAATTACTAGTGTACCAATATTTTGGTACATTTTTGACGTCAGTACTTCAGAAATCAATTTCAACCATGATATTATTGGGTTGACCCATAATTTCTGGCCGAATTTCAACTTTGATTTTTTCAAGTTTTATCTTTCCTAAGAACAATTGATCAAAAACATAACCACCATCATAATCACTGATATGCATCCATTTGCTAGGGAACGAATGGATGCATTCCTCCCAGAACGAGAGAAGCTGTGAGATGAAAAGCTCGAAGAGGTCGTTTTTGGGGTGGTTGTATTTACTGACTTTTTCCTCTCCTAGCTGCTGCTTCAGGGGCTGAGGAGGTGATAGTACGATGGAGCAATGTCAGGGCTATACGATAGATGTGGTGTCGTGGTCCAGCCAGTTTCCCTCGAAACGTGGCGAGTTATCTTTGCAATGTGATTTCGGGCGGTCCTCCGGATAAAGGAGATTTTGAGACGTTTCCAACCGTTCTCCCGCACTGCTGCGGCCAACTTCTATTCCATGGTTACCTTCGCAATGCTTGTCTGCATAAAGTGAAATGGTTCTCAAAACGGGATACCCAGCGAATCCAACAAAACGGGGGTCACACCCAATGAAACAGCTCGGGTTTTGGTTGATGTGCTGCGTCCAGGCTGCGAGGTAGCCACCGGGCGAGCCGCGTGTTGTTATCGTAGGGGACTCATGACTCATCTGCACTGGTTG
>MU871083.1:3624-24879 GCA_036418205.1 Ostertagia ostertagi
CAGCAATTTCTACTCACCGTTTAGGGTAAGTCATTGCCCTTTTCGCCTCTGGAGCTAGTATTCCTTTCCAGTGTGACGATTTTTATCGATTTACATTCAGTTGCACTTTGCCTTCAACCTGGTAGAGTAATGCGTTACACACATTGCAAAAAAAAAATGTTGAAATTGCAGCATACTACGTCTTCGCAGAAAAAGAGCTTCGTCGATCGGAAGAGAAATAGCCGCTAATTCGATCTTGATCACTTTTTTTTCTCTATTGTTTTCTTTTGTTTGTTACTTGTGTTACAAAATTCACGGTTTTTTCCTCAGAAGTTTGTGAATGGATCTCCGCAAGTTCTGCTGTGACTGCCACTAGAAGCAATTCACTAAACCACATAAATGCCTTCAGAGTTTCTTTTTTTCGGATGTTTGATGTCCTCTAGGCGGGTCAGAAGCTGAATTGTTAGGGGTAGGGAATACCTAACATCCGAAAATTCAGTTTCTGATTCCTCACACGTCTTCTTGTCTAGGAGTGGCGTTCTCCCTAGCGCCATCCGCCATTGACTTTTGACTGTAGTTGACTGTAATTGGCTTAGCTCTAACTCAAGGCTGAGCTCGAATAAGGCTTTTATATCGGTGGTCTAGTGGACAATATTCACTGTCTTCACTTCAGGTGGAGGACTTTTCACCTGCTTTTGAAATGGTCTGTTTTCACAGTGTTTCTGTGATACTGATCTGTGTGTATTTAGGTAATAGCGCATCTAAGCATGCAATAAATAAATAAGTAAATAAATAAATAAATCTACTATTAAATTTGAACAATATTCAAATGATTATAACTTTCTTCAAATATGACGAATTTTCAATCTGAAAGCAGATTTGGAAGTTTTGTGAAGAGCTTTTTCTAATCAGTATTGAAATTACAAAAAGTTATAAGAAATAACAAATTTAGATCAATTAACGAGGAAAATTCGAGATGAGCACGAGTTTTTACACTTTCCGAAGCAATAACTTGCTTCATTTTCGTCAAATTCAAAAAGTTAATATGGCAGACAAAACTAGAAGATTTTCTCTATCAAACGGTTGCTAAAGCAGCTTCATACGTCCAGTACTTAAAAAATGGCCACGTTGAGGATTTTTGCAAAATTAACGAGGAAAATTCGTGATGAGTGCGAGTTTTTACGCTTTCCAAAGCCATAACTCCGTTCAAACTCATCAATCTGGAAAGTTAATACGTCATCATAAACTAGAAGATTTGCTCTATTGGTTTAAAACTGCTAATACGTCCAGTATTTAAAAAATGGCCACGTTGAGGATTTTTGCCCGAGTACCGCCGAAAGGTACTTTTTCGCTGCATTGGCACTATTTCAACGACTATAGCTCCTTTCAGGGGCGATTATGTACTAAAGTAGGAGCAGATTCGGAATCCTCGTGCTTTTTTCTTTCCAACAAGTGTAAAATTGTTTGGCGAGTCTCAGCCTTTTCTCTTATATGTTCAGCCGTGGTTGAAGCGCGCGCAACTAACTGGGCCCACTCTGGGATGCGCCGTGTGCTTCACATCCTTCCGAGGACTCACTTGAAAGATAAAATATCCCTTGAAAAATTTCGGATTCTTTAACTTGTGTGGTGATAAAACACTGAAGTAACTAAGAATTACTACGCGGACACCTCTGAATCACGAAAATTTTGTGGGCGGAATAACATTGTTATTGGAAATCCTCTGGCCTGGCATCGCATCCTTTACGTTTGTCTTCCGACAGTGATGATCCGACTACATCGATTCGGTCCGATCTCTCCATTCTCTCCTTCCTTCTCTTCCTTTTCCCCTTCCAGCAGGTCAATACGACCCCCCCTCTCGACATGTCGAGGGTTCCTCAACCCTCGCTTGACCCTTGCTGGGGGAGGGGATCGATGGGAGACTCTCTAAGAGGGTAAAAGGATAAAGGATAAAGCATTTGCCGTTGATCAATCCCTTTTTGGGATGCGGCACGCATTCTACTTCCATTTGTACATTCGTAGTGGCGTTTGAATGCGATGTGGCCTATACAATGACTTGCGGGGGCCAGCCGATGTACAAGTCAGTGTTTTTATCCTCCCAGACAAGTCTGGTACCAATTAACCGACCCCGGAGGCAGGGTCAACCCTATCGTTGGTACTATTTGGAAATTTTTTACGACCCCCCCTTCATGGGCGAATTGATACGACCCCCCCCCTGTGTGTAATACTTGATAAATACTGTGTAATACTACAATTCATGCACTCATTTTTATTTTTTACTCTTCTTCAACTCATTTCAATAAATTTTCACTTCATTTTCCGCTTGGAAAACAATAAATTTTCGTTTCATTTTGCGCTTGGTTAAGAATGAAGTAGAACGCATACTGCGTAATCCCTTTTTTGGAGGGGAGGGAAGCTCAGAGGTGGGTGTAAAAATTTGTGCGAATGGTTCACGCTCCCTCGGGAAAGGAAGCGTAAACCATTTCGCTCAAACTTTTACACCCACCCCTGAGCTTCCCTCCCTCCCTTCGCTCAAGCTTCACATCCACCCCTGAGCTTCACTCCCCTCCAAAAAAGGGATTACTTCATCCGATGTGACTGTCGCACCGCATCCCAGTCCTTACCGGAAGAGACCCGACGAAACGAGGGTCATACGAACGATGGTCGACGAACGCAATGATAAGGAAAGTAAAAAAAGGGTAAAAGTGGAACAACAAAGTGAACGAAACCAAAAGAAGTGGAAACGCGTATTGATCGTTTCGAATGTGGTGGATCGCGCCCTGGCAATGGTCGTGGCAATGGGGCGCGTTTGCTGATCGATTACTGGTGACGAAGGGGATATTGAAATGTAAACAAATTTTTCCTCTTAAATTTTCAGGTTCCTCGGAAGACGGAGGTGGATTTTGGATCACCGAGGCTCATCCTTCTTAAGTAGAGCGGATTTGTTCTTAAACAATCTGAAATAATTAAGTTATTAAGCAAGAAATGAAATTGCACTACAATTTTTACCTTCCTCTTTCTAGGGCTATAACTTTCTTCATATTCAAGCTTTTGCGCCGAAGTGATTTGATTTGAAAAATTCAAATATTCTCTCTCCAATCATGTCTAAAATTCTTCGAAAGTTAATTTAATAAAAATTTAGCACGTTGTTACTTTTTTCTGTGCAAAGCGACTTTTTGACCTTCAAACGATCATAACTTCCTTCAAAGTCATTCATTTGGGAAGCTGAACACGTATAATAAACTACAGGATTCAAGCTTTCTAACGAGCACCCAAGCGTTCCTGAAAGATCAGTAGTTCAAAAATTAGTCCCGTTGTTACTTTTTTGGGGGGTTTGCGTTACTATTTTTCTGAAACCGCGACTTTTCATCCTTTTGAACGATGATAACTTTTGACGAACATAACATAACATAGAGAACACAGCAGAAAGGAAAATATTGGAAGCCCTTGAGATAAAACGATTAGCACCCGAAATAAACAGCAAGGAAGAGCTACGTGACATCCTTCAAATTGTCACATAGTATCATGCATTTTGACCGTTGCATGGCATTCCTACTATTTAAGGGCGCGAGCGGGGTAGGTTACCCTAATTTTCGTTGGGTAAGTTTGGAAGCTGTACTGAGGCGAACGCGTGTGAGTTGTTTCAATATATCCCGTATATTGTCCGCTTGTGTGAGAAAAGCTATTTCAGGCCTGACGAAGGTGCTAAGCACCGAAATATTGCAAGTTTTTGGAAAGCTTTCGAAATTAAGTGTTTTGAAGCTTTTGAAATAAATTTTGGAGCCTCTAATTGTTGTTTAACATTCAGATCTTTATGAGGCTTCGGGACAGCACCATACTAAGATCATAACTTTGTTCAAACTCATTTATTTGGGAAGCTGAACACGGTATGAGAAACTACAGGATTCAAGCTTTCTAACAAGCACCCAAGCGTTCCTGAAAAGTCAGTAGTTCAAAAATTAGTCCCGTTGTTACTTTTTTGGGGGTTTGCGTTACTATTTTTCTGAAACCGCGACTTTTCACCTTCAAACGATCATAACTTTGTTCAAACTCATTCATTTGGGAAGCTGAACACGGTATGAGAAACTACAGGATTCAAGCTTTCTAACAAGCACCCAACATTTCTGAAAATCAGTAGTTCAAAAATTAGTCCCGTTGGGACTTTTTTTGAAGGGGCATTCTTCAAGTCCATTTTCTTAAGAACGTGGGTTTTTTTAGGTTTCACAGGCCGCAACCTCCAGGGAAAACAATATCGTAGGATGTGTTAGAATGCTTCGAGCATGCGCTTGCAGTGGCATACCCTGCCTTGGTGTGCGCCATGCCTCGGCCGCGCTTCTGATTCGCTGATTCGATTGAAGCTCATTTAGAAGGAACTGGCTTACAGATGCTCTACTATCAATTTTCTTGCGTAAACAACTTCCAATTGCTCTTTCCTTCCGTACCAGCATCTATTATCAGTAGGGCGATTAGTAGAAATCCGCCGACCAGCGAGATAGTACGACCCCCCCTCCAAGCTAAACCAAGTACGACCCCCCCGTTGGTACTTGTACCAACGTAGGGTTGACCCTGCCCGCAGGGATGGAAGGCTTGGCTGGCCCGGGCGAATCACGACCCAGGATTTCATCCTTGGAGCGCTCGCGTGGTAAGCGGTCCACTTGCCTCCACCTTCCATAACCCTTTAAGGGGGGTCGTAAAATTTTTGAAATTGGTACAATGTAACGGGTCATCTTGCCAGCACTCTTTGACGAGATGTGTTGATTTCAAACGTTGAGCAGGAATGTTTGGAGAACACGTAATGCCTACTTTCACGAAGCAGGTAATCACACAATTGCGGTACGTTTATTGCCCACAAAAGCCAATGTTTGCTCGAAAAAAACATGTGGATTTCAAATCACCATATTGATTCTCTTGAAACTTTGCAACGTTGAGCTCTGTGGCAATACAACACAAACATCTGCGCGCTATAAATCCTTCCACGAACTGCCTTTCAATAGCACTTCCGTGCTGTGCCCCACGTAAACTTGGCCAAGGCAAGGTTTGGAGATGGACCCCCGATACATTTTCCCTTCCAATGGAATGCGCACTCATATAGCAGCCTTAGAGCTCGTCTGTCGAGTTTATCTCAGGGGGGGGGATATTTCTGCTGTGATAAAGTGATCACTTACGTCTGTTAACTAGGCAACTGTGAACAATTGAATGAATTATCGATTTTATCGCTCACCTTCGTTCATGCTGAGGTCACCAACAGGAACAGTTGGTGACTGCGTACCGTATATCTTGGCTATCGCTCGAGAGGAACAGACTGCAGTAAAACCAATTAACAACCAAAACGATCATTTCAATTGCTTTGAAGGTATAACTTACACGCAAGTGGTATTACTGATGTAAAAAATCAACGTGAGCTGTGGAAAACGCGCAAATTGACTTTCATTCCTTCTTGTGTGTGGAGACAAGGTCCAAGTTCTCAAAGCGGACAAAAGTAGGGATTGGTGCAGTAGAGTGACTACTCCTGCCTTTGGTCTCGTTCACCAGAAAAATTACAATGATGTAGTTATTTCGAACTTTGTGACGGAGAATTTGCCAGTAACTCACGATAGCGCGCTAATTGGGGCACAGAAGGTGAAGAACCGAAGTTACACACAGAGCTCATTCACGATAACTCACAAAAAAAATTTGCAATGTTTTTCTTTTGGTTTATCTACCTGCAATTATAGAAAGATAGAGAAGCTTACTAGTATTACAGATTAATCTGCAATTACAGAGAAATAGAGTAGCCCCCTAGTATCACAGATGTTATCGCGCCTCTAACAATAAGCGCGCGAAAATATCGCCAGTGATTTACAGAGGCAGCATTTGGCGACTAATTTCAGAATTTGGACAAGATGTGTAGCGCACACACCATCAAACGCAACGTCGATTACGGAAGTGGTGACAGATGGTGCACCGAAATGTCCCTTGGCTTGGTCTGGGATCAGCCGTATTCCTTTGTAAACAGGCAATGATGGTGAGGGACCGGTAATTGAGACCCCGTCCAGGGCATAATTAGGTTAGGTTGCTGCTTGTGCCGACTATTCCTTTCACTCTCATTGGCTTCCTATGGAACTCATGCGGGCATCCTCGGGGTTTGAAGATTATAGCTCAGTTCCATGTAAGGGATTTTGTCGTCGATGAAAACAGTGCCCGCGTTGGCATCTACTCTTTGAAGTTTTTGTCCCTGCTGTGCTCTTCCCGTAGGATTGAACAGTGGTGCTCCCGAAACTTATAATGGACCATGAGCAGTTGTTATCTGACCACTCTCTACATGGCTGTGCTTTGAAACTCCAGCGTTCTGGTCACCTTTCTCGAGCCAACCCGGGTATTGCAGTCGTTTCGCTTCTTCATGCTTTTCCTGAGATCCAAGATGTCAGAACTTGTGGGGCGGCCACAACAAAGACTACTTTTATTGGTCTTCTCTTTAGTGCACGGTAGGCCGCGGAGCGGTTGAAAATCCAAAGAAGCGCGATGCTCATCACCGGATGTCCGACCTAGCTGTGTGAGAGGTTAGGCACTCTGTTGAAGTTTAGGCGCACCATGAGATGCAGGCCGAACGGTAAGCCGTGGAATTTGGCATGGTCATTGACAAGAGGATAGAGGATTGAAAGGTCTGCCAATCTTGGAAGAAAAGCGCTAAACACAGAATTTGCGCTTAAAGTTTGGTGCAATATTTACGGAACACCCTGTACTTTTTTGCTGTACAAGTAAGGCGGGCACCCCGCCTTTTTAAGCAGAAATGTATGTAATTGGGCCGCTGTTACTGGCTGTCACGAGAATAGATGGATTCGTGGAGTGTAGCCAATCTAGGGGTGAGGGGTGGAGGCAGTCACTTAAAATGCGCGTAAAGCTGGGCCTGCTCACCCACTTGTATATTGCCTTACTTTTTTGTATTTTATTTTTGGACAAATAAACAATTATATTACGATATATATATAGTTTTATTTCTAATTCTATATCAATATAATGATAAATAATTATAGTTCCATAATTTGTGATTAATTGACCATGAAGACCATAGCAGAAAGCAAATTGACCACGCGGACTGAGACGCTCCCAGGTCTTGCCGTCGTCACATTCATCAGATTTGTATAGCACTACAAAGACACCTACTCGAACTGGATTAAATTATTATTTTCATGCTTACAACTTGTTTTACACTGTGTGCCAAAATTGACAGTATGATTTCATCCGGTGGCATTCCGAGAACGCTGTGGAACTCTACATTGGCCACAAGGGCATGTCAGATGCGCTTTCTGTGAATGTTTGCAGATAATAAAACTGTGAAGGGAAAAGTAGTGAGCCGGGTTCTTGACACCAAACATTCACGTTTGTGCTTGTTCCGGTACTTGTAGCTTCCAATGACGTAATTGCAGTGAATGGAATTCGACCCCAACAAAAAATGTGGTACAGTCATCCGACGAATGCTCGCGTTCGGAGCAGTTTGTTTGATTTGTGGAGCGATTTGATAAGAAGCGTATTAAATGCGTCTTTGGTAGAATCACCTGGCATTTGCCCGTAGCCCAACGTGATGAATCGCCCACGAACGAAGAACTACGCAACATGTGAGTCTACAGTATGTTTGAATAAATTTTTGATCTTGATCTGCATTTTATTATTTTCCATTTTAAAATATTATAATGTTAGGATAAAGGAACGTTGCGCGAATGCCATTTTTTCAAGCGGTTCTAATTCAAATCGATGCAAAAAATAGACCTCAAAGCAGACTCCAACTTCCTTCTTCGTGAAACCTCGGCATTGTTGTAATTAGGTAAAAACTTTTCTACTGGACTGATAAAATAAATAAATATAAGTAAATAAATGTATCGACGAGATCGTTCCTCTGAAGTTCTTTCAAAAACGCTAGGGAGATGAGGCGTTTGGCAGGTTCAAAGGACATACATCAAACCTCGAGCCATGTTAGGCCTTTGAGGAAGACGATCTCGTCGAAACGTCAGGCCACCGATAAAGTTTCCACCCAACAATCTCGTTGGCAGAAGGATAACATTGTATGAATTCAAAGCCTTCTAAGCACAATTTTCCATGGAGTTCGGCATTGCAGTGCTTGTCTTTCTGGGCATATACTTTTCTGTTTCCAAAGTATCACAACTGCTAAGTAGATCGTGTTGAAATCATGCGCAGCAAAGACTGGCACATTGTTGTGAACTTCACATTTGAAGTGAAACTCTGAAAAGCAAAGGTCGTTTCAAGCCGTCGGTTGTTCTTCGTGAGATTATGGAAGATTAAAGAAATGCGTCTTGGGAGACTGTCTAGTTTTGTACTTACTCGACGTTGTCTTATGGTTAAACTCTAATATATTATACCCAATTACATTGCGCGATCGAGCAAATTGCTGCTGTAGCGGTTTAAATTAGTGTCCAGAAGGTTTTGGGAAAACTGAGTCATTTTATCAGCGCAAATTTACAGTGACTAAGAACACCAGTTAAGCTAACGATACTTTCTGGCCAATTCCTATGATCTAGTACTGCTCTGGTACCCTTCCCATAGAAGGGAGGAGGATGAGATACAATGCTCAACATTTTGATGGATGTTGAATTCTCTTGCAACTGTTTCGGCCTTTCAAATAATCATAATTAAAAGAACTCAGCTAGGGTGAAGATGTTGCATGGGCAGCCAGGTTATGCCCCGTCGCTCCAGCTCTTCCGGCGTGGATTGTGAGGCATGGTCACTCACAATGAGAAAGCTGCCTTGGAAGTGGAGGGAATTTGGAGCTAAAAGCACTATCTCTCGCACTTGTTTGCAAAAGCTTCTTCATGTCATAGTACTGTCCTTGAGAAGAGCCTCATAGTTCTATCGGCGAACAGAAATAGAAGCGAATCACTGTTTTCTTGAAATGGGGTCTCGCTTCGGAATAGGCTGCCGTTGGACATTACTGGAAGCTGTTGCATTTTCCAGCGGGAACTTTCACGTGATATCTTTCGTTTATCCTGAATGATAATGAAGTTTCCCCAACTCATCATTAGCTTGCGTTCGACGAGTCTCCAGCTCATATCAGTTTTCACGATACTCTTCCACTGACAAATAGCGGATTGAAAGGCAAAGGTCGGGATTAGTTGACCAAACCAACCCTTTCGGTCATGCCTGTACTTGGTTACGCACCCGTAGAGATGTTCCCACACTCAAAATCTCGAAACGGCGCGGTAATAAGGCCCCAGGGCATGTACTATGCGCTATCGCCGCCTGGCCCCGCTACGACCGCCCACCTCGGGATGTGGTGCGTGGCTGGCATAACGTGTGAAATCAGCTAGGTTGATTGCCGTATCAACCGATAGAACGACTGACATCTCCAGAAAACTTGTTTGTACGTGCCTCTTTCCCCAAGCCAGCCTCCTTCACTGCTAGTGGGAAGAGGGTTTTGTTAACGGCCTTGTCGACGGTTTTTCTCAGTTTTTTCTCCACTGTCGTTCCACTTCGCATCTCTATACTCAGTTTCAATCGCCATAATACCCCCTTATTGAGCCCGACTTTTGCCTTTAACTCGTGGAGGACTTTACACATGTGAGTTCTTCTAAGAATCCTGTGGAAGGTGAAATGGGGAGAAGGCATGATTTTTTCTGTCCGTCTATGTAGAATATTAACAATGAGTGCTTTGGGTAGAGGTTAGTACATGTCGCTACTGGTAGATCGGAATTCTGCCCCGCCCCGGAGAGCTTTAACAGGGCAAAACTGTCCTGATTTGATAGGAGAGCCGACAGCTTAATCATTCTCTTGAAGAGACTGATAGACTCAAGATTTCGCAGAAAAGACCCTTTTACATTCCACCTGATGCTATGTAAAGGATCACCTTTCAGCGAATGTAGTTGTTTGAGGAGTCAAGAGTTTATTCAGAGTTTGTTGAATGGTACTTGACCATCCGTTCCCATGTAGGGCGAGAATTCAAACGCTTAACAGTCCCCCGAGTATTTCGCATTGAATACGAAAACATAACCAATTTTTCTGCTCTTTTCGTTACTATCGTGAATGATGGGTCTCAAGCCAGTGAGTTACGGATGAGATAGAATGATAATTTTTTGTGAGCGATTCTTCTAAGTATTTAGTTAGCACCGAAGTGAAGCCTTACTAAAAGCTGCCATGGTGTAATATGTATTAGGTCGTTAAGGAAGATCTCGCGCTTTTTGGTGTTCCATTTTGAACGCTCTGTTTTGTCCGCAACCACCAGAGTGTTTAAAGCCATTTTGAAGTTCCTGTTCTATCTTACAATGGGGTCACCTTTCTTCTATGTATGTCATTTGTTTATCAGTTACGAATACGCCATACTCAAAGAGCAAGTTTGCATGATTTTCCTTTTCTAGCTCAAAACAGGCGCTAAGGAGAGGAAGCAGGTCAAGATATTGTAGATGCACTTGGCTGAGATTCGCAATAAATATGGTCTGGAAGCAATTGTTCAAAAAGCTTTTGTAAGATAGTGGGAGCCTCAAAAAGGATGAGGGTGGTGGTCGGGCAATGATAACGATTAGTCGAACGTTCTGTTGAAGCACGTTTGCACAAACTATTGAGAGGGTTCCTCCTAAACTGATCGCACTTGCATTGTGTTTTCTTGTTGTACGGGAAGAGCTGGAAAGTCCCAAAAATTCAAATAGGGCGTGCCGCGACAGCTCACCATTTTGAAGGGTCGTTCGCCGCTTTCTAGCTTGTTTTATGCCATGAAAACGACCTGGTTTTCTAATCATTAGCGAGCACGATAAAGAATGGTGTCTTTTCTACAGCACACGGAGCTTTGCTAAATAGTAGATCGACAACGATCAAGCTCTACAAATTTGCAAATGTTAAACTTGCTGAAGGAGGGTCATGTCAGCTTCCATAAGGTCGGCGGCTGGCTATGTACTTTCGTATCAGACGGAACTGTTACAGTGAAAAAAGCACTCTTAACAATACGTGGAAATTCAAATAGCCGAATAAATAAATAAATAAATTCTATTCTTGATTTTCAAATGCCTGTATCTCGGCTCATTCGAAACTTTTCGATTGGAGTAAAGACTGTTAGAATCCACAAACCTCTGCCAATAATAGCTGCGTTGAATCAGCCCGGTAGTGCAGAATACTGGAGCTCTAGAGACGATGAACCCGGCGGAGGTCGTTTCCGCATCATGTTGGTTTTTGAAGCATAACTCTTTGGAGAAGCTATCCAGGTAGTCGAGAAAGTGACAAATTATAGGGAAAAGGACTAATTTGTAGCCAATCTTGTCCAACTTCTGCAGGGTTGGTTGTGGAATGTGCGTCCGAGCTACCTGTCAGGGACGAGCCGGTTCCTTTATAATGAGGAATTTCGAGCATATGTGCCAGAGTTCTAGGAGTAGTTTGACACATTATCAGGAGTACTTTTTCCACATTAACAGATCCACCTGGTTACGAAAAGCTAGACCAGCCGCTGACCTTATGAAAGTCACCTCAACCTTCCTTCAGTGAAGTTTCACTTTTGCAAAGTTTGTAGAGCCTGATCGCGGTCGATCACTTCACCAAAGGTTCGTATTCTGTAGCAAAGAATCCGTTCTTTGTCGTGCGTCGCAAATGATCAAAAAGTCAGGTCGTTTTCATGGCATGAAACAAGCTAGAACGCGGCGAACGACCCTTCAAAATGGTGAGCTGTCGCGGCACGCCCTATTTGAATTTTTGGGACTTTCCAGCTCTTCCCGTACAACAAGAAAACACAATGCAAGTGCGATTAGTTTAGGAGGAACCCTCTCAATAGATTTGTGCAAACGTGCTTCAACCAGAACGTTCGACTAATCGTTGGCGTTGTCCAATCTCCGATCACCACCCTCACAATCTTTAGGGCTCTCGCTATTCTTACAAAAGCTTTTTGAACAATTGCTTCAGACCATATTTATTGCGAATCTCAGCCAAGTGCGTCTATAATATCTTGACCTGCTTCCTCTCCATACTGGCCTGCTTTGAGCTAGAAAAAGGAAATCATGCAAATTTGCTCTTGGAGTATGCCGTATTCAAGGCTTCAAAAAATGACAACTAAATAATAAGGAACATAGCTAGCCTAGCTGTTAGATAGAACAAGAAAAGCTCTTCAAAACCACATACAGCTCATTGGCAGCTTGCTTGAATTCGTAACAAAATAAAGCGTTCAAAAACGAAACACCGAAAAGCGCAAGAACTTTCTTCACGACCTAATAATAGGATGTAAGTGTGAAAAACAAGCATGCTGCTCAAATTGAGCGGAATACGGAAACACTAACAATGAGGTGATTAGGTGATGCTCTTGGGGCTCGAAGAGAATATGTAAAAAGAAACTTTTTCAATCAAATTGTCAGGAGTTCTGTATTGCCTCTCTAGACCTATTGCGTTAGCATATGAGACAAACAACCCAAGACCTGAAAATTCAACTTGCAACCAGATGGTGAGGTAGAGTTCTGCCTTCAATGCTCGGACTTTAAAAGTGGAGAACATATTTTGTAGTCGAAGATCAAAATTTAAGAGCATTCCAAGCTTTGATCTAAAAAATTGTTTCCACCAAAGAAACAAATACATCAGCGAAAAATTATGACTGGATTGTGAAAACATGTAATTTGCAGTGACTGCGTACGCCTTCGCTCTGGCATCCATGATAATGGCATCGTCAGCGGCTTCGACGACCACCGCGGCCGCTCAGCTTCCAACCACCAGCTCCTCCAGCGGTCCTTTGGTATCAATTGCAACAGATTCGGGAAAGACTTCCACTACGGCTCCAGCTACAAGCTCCTCTAGAAGGCCTTTTGTATCGATTGCAACAGATGCAGGAACAACTCCCACTCTTGCTCCCACCACGAGCTCCTCCAGTGGACCTCAGTATCGACTACAACAATTCGGAACGACTTCTACTGCAGCTCCCACCACCACCTCTTCCAAGGCGCCCACAGTGTCGAGTACAACAAGATTCGGGAACGACCTCTACTGCAGCTCCCACCACGAGCTCCTCCAGTGGACCTCCACGATCGACTGCAACGGATATAGGAACGACTTCTACTGCAGCTCCCACCACCTCTTCCAAGGCGCCCACAGTGTCGACTACAACAGATTCGGGAACGACTTCCACTCTGCTTCCACCACGAGCTCCTCCAAAGGGCCCTCAGTATCGACCGCAACAATCCAGGAACTACTTCTACTGCAGCTCCCACCACCACCTCTTCCAAGGCGCCCACAGTGTCGAGTACAACAGATTCGGGAACGACTTCCACTCTGGCTTCCACCACGAGCTCCTCCAAGGGCCCTCAGTATCGACCGCAACAATCCAGGAACTACTTCTACTGCAGCTCCCACCACCACCTCTTCCAAGGCGCCCACAGTGTCGAGTACAACAGATTCGGGAACGACTTCCACTGCAGCTTCCACCACGAGCTCCTCCAAGGGCCCTCAGTATCGACCGCAACAAATCCAGGAACGACTTCTACTGCAGCTCCCACCACCACCTCTTCCAAGGCGCCCACAGTGTCGAGTACAACAGATTCGGGAACGACCTCTACTGCAGCTCCCACCACGAGCTCCTCCAAGGGCCCTCAGTATCGACCGCAACAAATCCAGGAACTACTTCTACTGCAGCTCCCACCACCACCTCTTCCAAGGCGCCCACAGTGTCGACTAACAAGTTCGGAACGACCTCTACTGCAGCACCCACCACGAGCTCCTCCAAGGGGCCCTCAGTATCGACCGCAACAAATCCAGGAACTACTTCTACTGCAGCTCCCACCACCACCTCTTCCAAGGCGCCCACAGTGTCGAGTACAACAAGTTCGGCAACGACCTCTACTGCAGCACCCACCACGAGCTCCTCCAAGGCCTCCACATCGACCGCAACGGATATAGGAACGACTTCTACTGCAGCTCCCACCACCACCTCTTCCAAGGCGCCCACAGTGTCGAGTACAACAAGTTCGGCAACGACCTCTACTGCAGCACCCACCACGAGCTCCTCCAGTGGACCTCCACGATCGACTGCAACGGATATAGGAACTACTTCTACTGCAGCTCCCACCACCACCTCTTCCAAGGCACCCGCATTGTCGACTACAATAGATTCGGAAACGACCTCTACTGCAGCTCCCACCACCACCTCTTCCAAGGCACCCGCATTGTCGACTACAATAGATTCGGAAACGACCTCTACTGCAGCACCCACCACGAGCTCCTCCAAGGGGCCCTCAGTATCGACCGCAACGAATCCAGGAACTACTTCTACTGCAGCTCCCACCACCACCTCTTCCAAGGCACCCGCATTGTCGACTACAATAGATTCGGAAACGACCTCTACTGCAGCACCCACCACGAGCTCCTCCAAGGGGCCCTCAGTATCGACCGCAACAAATCCAGGAACTACTTCTACTGCAGCTCCCACCACCACCTCTTCCAAGGCGCCCGCATGTGTCGAGTACAACAAGATTCGGCAACGACCTCTACTGCAGCACCCACCACGAGCTCCTCCAAGGGGCCCTCAGTATCGACCGCAACGAATCCAGGAACTACTTCTACTGCAGCTCCCACCACCACCTCTTCCAAGGCACCCGCATTGTCGACTACAATAGATTCGGAAACGACCTCTACTGCAGCACCCACCACGAGCTCCTCCAAAGGGGCCCTCAGTATCGACCGCAACGAATCCAGGAACTACTTTCTACTGCAGCTCCCACCACCACCTCTTCCAAGGCACCCGCATTGTCGACTACAATAGATTCGGAAACGACCTCTACTGCAGCTCCCACCACCACCTCTTCCAAGGCACCCGCATTGTCGACTACAATAGATTCGGAAACGACCTCTACTGCAGCACCCACCACGAGCTCCTCCAAGGGGCCCTCAGTATCGACCGCAACAATCCAGGAACTACTTCTACTGCAGCCCACCACCACCTCTTCCAAGGCACCCGCATTGTCGACTACAATAGATTCGGAACGACCACTCTGCTTCACACCCACGAGCTCCTCCAAGGGGCCCTCAGTATCGACCGCAACAAATCCAGGAACTACTTCTACTGCAGCTCCCACCACCACCTCTTCCAAGGCACCCGCATTGTCGACTACAACAAGTTCGGAAACGACCTCTACTGCAGCACCCACCACGAGCTCCTCCAAGGGGCCCTCAGTATCGACCGCAACAAATCCAGGAACTACTTCTACTGCAGCTCCCACCACCACCTCTTCCAAGGCACCCGCATTGTCGACTACAATAGATTCGGAAACGACCTCTACTGCAGCACCCACCACGAGCTCCTCCAAAGGGCCCTCAGTATCGACCGCAACGAATTCAGGAACTACTTCTACTGCAGCTCCCACCACCACCTCTTCCAAGGCACCCGCATTGTCGACTACAATAGATTCGGAAACGACCTCTACTGCAGCTCCCACCACCACCTCTTCCAAGGCACCCGCATTGTCGACTACAATAGATTCGGAAACGACCTCTACTGCAGCACCCACTACGAGCTCCTCCAAGGGGCCCTCAGTATCGACCGCAACGAAATCCAGGAACTACTTCTACTGCAGCTCCCACCACCACCTCTTCCAAGGCACCCGCATTGTCGACTACAATAGATTCGGAAACGACCTCTACTGCAGCACCCACCACGAGCTCCTCCAAGGGGCCCTCAGTATCGACCGCAACAAATCCAGGAACTACTTCTACTGCAGCTTTCTTCTTCTTTCTTTTTTTGTCTTCCTTTTTCTCTTTTTGTCCTACCACCACCTCTTCCAAGGCGCCCACAGTGTCGACTGCAACAAGTTCGAGCAACGACCTCTACTGCAGCTCCCACCACCACCTCTTCCAAGGCGCCCACAGTGTCGAGTACAACAGATTTGGGCAACGATCCTACTGCAGCACCCACCACGAGCTCCTCCAAAGGGCCCTCAGTATCGACCGCAACGAATTCCAGGAACTACTTCTACTGCAGCTCCCACCACCACCTCTTCCAAGGCACCCGCATTGTCGACTACAATAGATTCGGAAACGATTTCTACTAAGGGTGCTACTACCAGCTTCTCCGACAGGCCCTCGGTGTCGTCAACATCAGGTTCGGGAACGACTTCCACTCACGCTTTCTCCCACCACTCGTCCACCGTATCTTCAAGTAAACCGCCTGCCTCCACTTCTCAGCCATCTCCATCATTTTCGCCCAAGTTTTCTTCCACAACTCGGAGTGGCTCAGCGTCTACTGCCACCTCTCTTACAACTACAGCAACAGTACGTACGGAAGTGACGACCTCAAGTGCTGCGTTCCATTTGAGCACCATTTCGCAGTCAATGACAACGTCCGAAATGCCTACCCAACCCACTTTGCCTTGGTCCACTACCGAAAAAGGCGTGGAGGGTTCGCGAAGCGCGAGTAGTGTTTTCTTTGCTCTGGTAGCGGTCATGTTTTTTTACTAGATGAGAGCAGTGTGAGCAGACGACTAAATCTTGAAAGCCGGCATCATCGGAAAGCCTGCCTGACTCCGTGACGGTGTGCTTCTCGTCACATTGAGTCATACCCGAAGTTTTCCACATTGGAACTGCCTTTATCTCCTTTATAACATAAGAAATGTGGCCGAATATGCAAGGTTGGTAGTAATGTTTCAAGTTTATTTGTCATGTTAAGTGATTTTATGCTTCTGTCACATTGCACAAGAAGATTTGCTTGACAATTGCTTGTTTTGTACAAATGATTCATTTTGTTTCGGCTTATTCATTGTTCTAGACAAGATTTTTGTCTTTTCTGCGTACAACTCTGCAACAGATAACAGTGTTTGCCAAGGTTCGTGGTGTGGCAGATTAGCGTATAATCCTTTGCCTTTATCTGCCCGAGTGATATCTGTGACTGGTGGACTGGTTGAAAGGTTGCTAACTGATTTTGGGCTCACGTCAAAGGAACTAAATTATTAGAACTTCACCTTGTTGCATAGTTCCCAATTTTCTTTTCTCAAGATTGTGTTCGCTAAAGAAAGTTTTGTATTCCTTCCCAACTCGCATATGTCAGTTGTGATCACTAGAGACAGCATACAAAGTTTCACGCACAAAGATTCAGTTTCCGAAGAGAAACAAACTTACAAAAACACACTCTATGGACAATCGAAGGTAAGTGGCGCGGAGCCAAAGGCGGGGCATGGAAAGAAGTCCGCCTTGGGGCGGCTACGTATCAGGCGACGCAATGAAAGAATCGGGTTAAGCGCGCGATTTTGGAGAGTATAGACAAACGATAGATGGAATAGGATGCAGTAGAAGTTTGAGACTTTAATGCAATTAGTCAGAAGGGCACTCCGATAACCCTTCGCCCCTTCTTTAGTATTCGGGGAGCCACTTAGGGAAACTGACCATTGCTTCGCGGTCCCTGAATGTGCCCTCATATCACGCAAAAAACCGTTTTGAAAAAGCACGGCTCCTCTTCGAAGACCATCCTGATGAACGTGAGGAGGAGAGTGCTATGATTTTAGAAAGCTCAACAGATGAGTGAAGGCCAGACGATAGCCTGATGATTAAAAAAAATGTTTTATTCAGCAGCATGCTTTGCAAGGCTCTAGCCCTCTTGCTGGGTGATATCCATGCACAGGGATGCTCTAGGGGTCTAATAGAGAAGGGAATCGTTCACGCGACTTCTGCCTTGGTTGTGTCTTTGAACCTCGTTGCGCGGTGGCTTTAATGCCAGCCCTCCAGTCAGCAATTCAAAAATAGGTCCACACATTCGCGAATAGGGAGGCGTGCACTGCCGGATCAAGAAGCTTGTAGCGTCTTTGTTACGAACTTTCAAGCCGCGAACGCGGTACCACACCAACACCTGCCAGCCATTCTACTACGATTAGATGATTATGAATGATCCCGGCCTATGTCTAGAACTAAATACCGTTCAAATTTAATGTTTTCACAAAAAAGACACATTTTGAAGTGAAAGGGCCGATACATCAATGAAACAGAAGCAAACTGCAGGAAACTGGTTGCCGATGATGCGCCCTAACGAAGCGTCGAACTAGAGGATTGCAAATCTAAACTAAATTCATATTGACAAGTTTGAATAAAACCGGGCACAGACTTCAATTCGTTCCTCTACCAATGACTAGGATATGAATGGCTGGTTTGAAAAAATCATGTGAGTAAGGGAAACTGTCTTTGGAACACCTCAGCGAGCCTTCGCCGCGGGCAAGGGCATGGCGCATCTTTAAGAAGATATTGAAAGGAGGGGAGCCCATCGCATCCAATTCTCTGAGTGCTCACGAATTAAATTATACGAGGCCTAGGAAAAAACTCGTTGACTCCAGCAGAAAAAAAAACAAATTGATTTTCCTCACACAATGTTGATTATTGTCATTCATAGGAATTTCAGAGGATTGATCCACTAAAACTTCTATGAAAACGATATACATAATCCCTTCACTTTACTCGTTGAATATCAAACGATGCCGATGGGAAAAAAGTGGAGCCCTATGTTTAACCTGAGATCGCTGTAAGCGACAACTTTTCTACTACGGCGAAATCCTTAATGACGAAAAAGAATGAACAGTAAGCCGTATGACCTATGCAAGCTGGTACAACGATACGTAAGTGTAATCTCAATTCCGTAGTAGAAGAAACCCTTTAAATGTTACCGACAGCACTGAGCAATGAACATTCGCGTTTCGCTTCGGGAGGCCAAATCTTGTCAGGACAAATAGTGGTTTCTTTTAGAGACTTCGTGGTTGTCAGTTCGGAACTTTGTATTAACACATTCACGACGACGCCCCTCTTCCACTTTTCGGTCGCGTGGAACGGACGCGATTTTGTGGGCGCTGTGGGCGCCGATTTAGTGGTCACGAAAAGAGAGCATTTATTCACTTTCCCCGTGAAGGAATTTAAAAGCATTTTACACTCGATTACGAGATTTGCCCACCTATCTGTCCATTCCTAGCGCCTGGCAAGCGATTATCAGTTGGCAGCCCATATGGGCTGCCATCGTCCCAGGAGCGCATGTTGTTGGCAGCCCATATGGGCGGCCATCGGCGTGAATGTGTTAACTCTACATTTTCTGTGGTTGTTCAAAAACTTTTCCACCAGCAGCACGGCCCATGATCTAAATCTGTGGTTATCCTCGTTTAATATAGAATAAGGGTGAGGTGAGCTCATAATCATGAAATGGTGCAAGAACGAGTGCATTTGTAAGAAAGTTCAAAAATACGGGGTTATTCGTGCTGGGGAATCCGTTAACAATGCTCGAGAAATTCCTAAACAACTGCTTTTCCTGAAAATGCAAAGAGTGAGCTTACTGCTTATGCTCCTCGATATCGCCTTTATGAGGGGAATACTACGTGCTTCAACACTACTGTGCGAAACTGCAAGCATTCGGCATTGGTGCGCTCTGTTCAGATGCAAGCATAATGCCAGAATAGGATCGCATCAAGGAGATCAAAGTTTGAAATTTTGATGCAACCACTGAGTCCATTTCTAAGTGAGATAATGCTGCATTCTCTGCAGTTTCAGCAGCGAATCAGCAAGTGCATTTTAGGATTTTGAAGCTGCCATTCTCTGGGCGCTTGGTACTGCCCAATATGAAGTGGGAAATCGAGGAATTGGCGGGGAGGGAGATTTAAACCATCTGAAGGCAGTTCGTCAAAAGTAGACGTGACAACAAGGGTCAACAGACCGTTTGCAATTCGAACGAGGGAGTCGCAATGTCGAGGACCCAAGCCGAAATCGAGGCGGTAGTGTTGTCATTGGTCGGTGGATGAAGGGCTTGGAAGGAATGCCCACAAAGAACATGAAGGTGTCATACTCTTTTCAGACATGGTTTCGTCCTGAGGCGCCTTTCCGCCTGAATTACTAAATGTATATCGTGAAAAAAATTTCTGTCTTTAGTAAAACTTTTAGGAAGAACTCGCCTCGTTGCAACAGAGCGTGGTAGCAGTGCTAACATTTGAGCAACTTGGTCATAGCAAAAGGGAACTACTTCTAAATACCTTTGCAACTTTGAACCACCAGCGCGTGCCTGGCGTATCCCAAAACGAGTCTTCTTTATGCCGACCACTTCAAACTCCACTTATTACGCGGAGGGATAGTTTGAGACGAATCTCGGTGTATTAGTACCAAACAAAGATTAACGGAGTGCAGTGCTACGGAAGTATTAACTTCTTGAGGCCGAGTATAAAAGATTTAGAAGACCAAGATTTTCACGGAAGCTTCTATAAGAGAATTGGGAGCACATTAGCAACAAGCTTCTTGAAAGAAATTGCGGTCGCTGAAAGCCCAAAAACTCGAGTTTATTGCTCGAAAACCCAAGAAAAAAGTGCAAACGCAGTTGTTTTTCAATAAATTAGCTTTTAGGACTGGTTGAGCGCGCATTAGAAACACAACTCTTGTACTTTTTTGCCATGCCAGAAGTTCGCTGCAGTAATGAAAACAAGTGAGTTATGACCGCTGGAAGCTCAAAAACTCTCCAAAGGTGAAGATGGGCGGTTTTCAAAAAGTGGCATGATCAGGAAAATTTAGCATAGTTTGGATAGAGAAACATTTGAAGTTCCCAAAACTTTCTATTTACTCGAACACTCGCATTTGGAAGAAGTCATGAGACCCTTGACTCTGTTAGATCCAAGATTTGCTTGTGATCGCATATGGAGTGCTTCTTCAAGTTGATCCTGAAATTGCGGTCATGACCAGGAGGCGGATCCGCCGCTGCAAAATAATGATCATGGTGATGAAAAATGGCTAGCAGCTCCTACCCACACCAGAAAGCACTCAGTCTAGTGATATTCAATGCCTCAAGACGTACAGCTCAATTAGTTTATAGAGACAGGGGAGTGGGGAGCTTCTGGATCCCCTCAAGAGAGAGAGTCGTAAAAATTTCGAAAAAATGCGAACGTGACGGTTGACCATAGTGCCGAATTCGGAGACGAAGAACAAGATCGAGCTGAGAGTTTATGGCGCTTAAAAGTGGCATCGGAATAAAACTTCGGTGAAGAAAAAACGGAAAGAAACCATTAGCAAAGCTAAGAAAGGAGCCTCTTCCCTCTATGGCTACAGCGCGTACATGCGTGTCCGGACGAGTTTCTGAGTGTATTCTCCCGATTTCCGTTATCACATTTTGATTTTAGAATGAACCGTGCTTGGAAAATGTAATTCCAATGAAATGTTGTGTATCTTGCGAAGAGGCCATGACATGCCATCTCTAGCGGTGGGCAGTCATAGCTCTAGCTAGGTGTTGGTAACTCAGAATAGTGGCCTCCGCATTATCACCGCGTGCTTTCAGGTCACGAGCGTGGCTGCACCTCTGTGGTCTCGCACTAACCCACAGAATCTATAAAACAGGTTGGCTCG
>MU871084.1:0-15484 GCA_036418205.1 Ostertagia ostertagi
CGATTCGCGCGATTCGCTAGCGTCCGCGGTCGCGTTGCGGTACCAGCCAATTGAGTGATTCACTGGCCGCGACGCGACCGCAGACGCTAGCGAATCGCGCGATTCGCAAAGTCTGACATCGGCCTAATGAAGCAAGCTGTGGTTCTGGTTAACTCACTAGAGCAACGTTTAGTCAAGCTGCCTTATCATCCCTCCTTTATTTCATTTGCCAAGCTGTCATATATTTGTTTTCAGGTCTTTTTGGAAAGAAATAGTCTCAGCAGTGCCCATTTAACCGGTCGTCAGAGATGTTGTTGACATTCCGAAGTGCTACTGATTTACATTGCGTTATGTACTTCCATTATTGTATTTTTATGTGATAAGTAGATAATTTGGTCTAGGGGCACAATCAAATGAATAATCTACAAATGCGGGTGGTGGGGTTCAGTGATCAATCTTGGGATATAAACTGGAGCCACAAGAGATAACGAAGCCGCGGAAAACACGAAAAATGATTTTAGTTGTTGATCTTGAGCATTGCACTTTTTTTTACGAAGGCGAAGCTTGATGAGTTGGCCTTTCGTTCAAGAATTTGGAACAAAATGACGCTTTTTTTGCTAGAAATGTGCTAGAAAATAAAAAGAAAATTTGCTAGGAAAGCCTATTCTGCATTTATATCTTTACTTTCATTGTCATGAATGTGGTACTAGCTTATTAGCAAAGAAATTCAGGAACTTCCAATTTGTCTCGTTTTTCTCTTTTTTATGTGTGATTCAATGGGCCTGGCTTGTTTATAGCAGTGGAAATAAAGAGTAACAATTATATGATGTCGTATAACTTCGTATACTGGCGGAAGAAAAATAAAATGCACAGATATGTGTAGGATTCGGTGTTCTATTGTTCTATGAGCTTCCCCTCTCACACTCCACTCGATCTCAAGTTCGAAAGAATTTTGGGCGGTGTGTTCAAATGATGGCAGGTTCACACTTTCGTCACCATCGATCATTGGAGGGAATCGTATGTGGGCTTGTTTCAGTAGGGGGAGATGAAATTTTTGAAATCAGCACTACGTAACGATTGATCCCGCCTGGTTGACGGATGTATTGGATATTGGAGGTGAGAGGAGGACGGAGGTAGGAGTACCTAGATTGTCAGAGCCAAGGCTATCGTAGGAGGAAGAACTGAAGGTGTGTGGTAGGGTAACCACCTCCAGGGGAAGGGATGGGCATCAGCGAAATTTTCGCGGCGCAATAGTTAGTTGAATAATGCTATATTTTTTCAGAGACAACATCCAGCTACTCACCTGAATATAAGAAACTTCACTGCGATGAATAATACAGCCTGTAGCGCGACCTTTTCTCCAATTTGGACTCCTCCCGTAGAACGCCGAAAAGCGCTTCGCTGTGACTTCCGAAAAATCTGCAAGACAAAGTTGTCACTAGAGTCAAGAAAAAGGAATTTCAAACGTCGAACTGAAGTAGACTCGCATATTTCGCGTATGCAGGGTGAGGTCGCTATCATCCGCGCTTGTGATACCCAACATGTAGCTAGAAAATGGCTGGAGAAAAAATGGGATGACAACTGACGTCGGATGCATGATGCAGTGACACGTGTGCTTCTGCAGAAGACGCCAGTATATTAATCGAGCCTTTCAGCAATCAGATTTTCCCCGAAAAAAAGAATCGCTAGAATTCAAAGAATGAACTTTGTCTAAGCTCTAGAATTTCCGTTAAAGACCGTCTACGGTAATCTAATAAGAGCCTAAAGCAAATACTGAAAGAAAGCGATCCTTACATCAAACGTTACGATCTGTCTGTTCACCCCCTCCCTCAAACCCTCGTCCGGTTGGACCGGTCGCTCCGATTTGCCCTAACTCACCTTTCTCCGCTTCTCAGACTCCGGTGGACGCGATATTCGGTAAGGACACTGAGTATCAGGATGGTGGCGACAGGACCGACCGTCTGCGTCAACGTCATCAGAATCGCCTTGTATCGTGTAAACTGAAAAGAAAGGTGGTCTCATGAATAATGAACACATTATGGGTTTACTATTAGCCACACTCAACTTGATGAAAATCTATCAGGTGTCACCTCCCTTTTGGTATCTGCTTTTATTCTAGCTAAGTACATCCCCCTTTTGAGCTCTCCCTCGTAAGACTAAGGATAAAATGATATTGAACTACTCATTCGAAGAACACTTTTGATAAGAGCCGATGGATGTACTACATTCCACACACACCTGC
Source organism: Ostertagia ostertagi (assembly GCA_036418205.1). Taxonomy (NCBI): domain Eukaryota; kingdom Metazoa; phylum Nematoda; class Chromadorea; order Rhabditida; family Trichostrongylidae; genus Ostertagia; species Ostertagia ostertagi. The sequence continues at coordinate 2,222 of MU871084.1, forward strand.
TCCCACCACATCCAATTTTCCGCACCAGGTCATCCACCCTAGGGCGCGCGCTTCACTACCAACAAGGGAGGTCTTTCAGGGCAAGGTGCGCTTTTTCAAAACGGTTTTGTGCATATTGTAGGGACGCATGTAGGGAACGCAAAACCATGTTTCATTTTCGCTGAACGGTTATAGCAGTACCAAAAAAGAAGCGCATAAGGTACTGTTAAACCCAACAAAGTTTGAATCCCCCTTGGAACCAGTAACTTTTGCCCATTTGCACCGCGCCCTACGTTGGGGCAGATCGCGTAATTACTTCAAAATCAGATGTGAAATCATCGTCCAGGAAATTACACGGTGAAACAACCGCTGCCGCCAACCTTGATGCAAAAATTACGTCCCCTGCGAGGGATTGAACCATCAAAGTAGTATCACCCCCCTTTAGTACCCGAAACGTCAGCCGAACGAAACATGGTTTGTGTCCCGTACAAAGCCGTTCCACCAAAGCGCAACCTGAACACTCCTTGTAACGGCCAGGCAAGCTTTCCACTGCCTCTGGTCAGGACCATTTTCTCAGCCATTGCGCCACCTAAGGAAGTACTCCTGCACAGCCACACGCTACTTACTCAGAAACCCACACCAATGCTCGATAACGACACACAACCTAAGTATTGGGAACACACAAAGGAGTTCCCCTCCCCTGACTGGGTTTTCACCCTTCGAATTTGAGCAACGAGTTTCCGGTCAACATGGCTGATGAGCGAAGACTACGTGATCCTTTCAATGAGCCCTAACTCTCATAATTGAGTAGAAATTGGTCCTGTCGTTGACCGCTTCGAGCTACCTTGTGTATTATCATTCAGACACGACACTACGTTGTAGGAAACTGCGGATACAATTTTGCAAATATCACGAATCCAATTTTGCACATGACTTATGTTACGCGCATTTCATGAGGCACCTACCGAGTGCCGGAATACTGGTGGGAGCTGGGCAGGAGGCTTCGACGCCGTGTTCCGTGTCGAAACAGCGTTCCACGGTAAATTCGAAATACACAGGATGTTGACCGCAAAGCAAAGAAAAATCACCATCCCTGCAACAGGCAAAAATCCGTTCGAGTTCATTATCAGTAATATATCAATTTAATTAAAACAAAAAAAACAAAACTTAGATTTAGTGGTCAGTCCCCTTACTACATTATCGTTACTCAGCGAGCGTGAACACTCTACAAGCAGGCAAACTTCTGAGAGATGAGGGATCAGATGAGGGAAATGTTTCCTTTCGCAACGGCACAAGTGATTAAGAGGAACTCTAAATACAAAATCATCGCAAATTTAATCGTTACGGAAAATCCTGCCTTGCGATTGTCGCTTTATCCGTGATCGGTCTTTACTACCCTGGTAGCGGTATATGAGTGAAGAAAGAAAGCTTAGCTTGGTCGACAGGGGCCCAGACGGAATTTTATTCTTAAAGCTGTTGTGACAGTGTTTTAGACACACCTGGTAGAAGACAAGATCGGAAGTATTCACGAAGCGGTAATTGTTCCTTGGTGGTGCTTGTTTTTAGACTGGTCCTGCCTTTCTGCGATCCAGCAATGGAATCGAGTTCCGTCACCATCGATGCTCTTCGCTGCTTCAAACTCTGCAAGTAGAATGACAATGCTTAATTTATAGCTTTGAGCCGAGTTCGAAGATCACTTGTTGTCACAGTAGACACAGAAGAATTGATTGCTCTCAACCTATAAACTAAAAAGATGGAGGTTCACTCCAGTCCCATGTTAACCATAATATTCACTCGTGACAATCCACAACTTACCATCCGCCTTTCACGCTTGGATCAAGTGGCTGCCTACCAAAAACCCGTCCTTTAAAGGCACGGTTCGGGATTTTTGGTCAAAGTTAGGCTTTTCCCAAGAAAAGTGCAGCTGACTGCAAAAGGAAAACACATACACAACTTTCGAGATTATTTGACAGGGCCGAGGAGCTAAGGCCCTAGGATGCAGCTTTGGCCCGGCCCAACACCACTGAACCCCCCCCCCCCCCATCCACCCCCTCAAATCAGTGTGGAGAGAAGGGTTTTATTTTCGGCCTTGTCAACGACTTCCCATTTTTCCATCGATGGTATAACACTTTACATCTCCACTATGCTTCACAATTACACACCCATTCGATCCCAGACCTTGCCTTTAAGGCCTAGCCGCCTTAGCGATTGGCATGAAATTATCGACCTACCGCTCTTTTAGATCGGGCCGATTGGTGGGATGAGGCATATCGCAACGGACGCATCACGACCATGAAGCGAAGGAACGTGATGTAAATTACCAGCATCGTCTGAAAGTCGTATACATTTATTGATGAGGTACATCCTGAACCAATGACACCAAAGTCCACTTTCATTTTTTGCGTAAGTACACACTACTTTATTGTTTGTACCATTTATTTTTACTCGATAGTGGTTTTCTAACGTTTTTTTTTGTTTTAGAGCAACAAAACGTTCAAAACAGAAACCATAACAAAAACTACTCATTTTTTTAATGAAATGGTGCCCCGGTAGCGTAACTGGTAGCGCACTTGCCCGGAAAGCGAGAGGTGCGGGTTCTAGTCCCGCCTGGGGCGAAAGTTTTGTTCACAACCCAGCATTCTTGTGGAAAAACCACTCATTTTATCGCTTTTTTTAGGTTTTACACAAGGTGTTCATTTTATTTTTCATTTAGGTTGATTTTACCTTATTAGTCTCATTGGCATAGCCATGGGTATCAGAGCCCCACACATGATGTTATTCACATAGGGTACATTACTACATTATTTATTCTTTACTAATATTTCCTTAGTATTGCACTGAAGGGCCTAGCTGTCGTGAGACTCATTTGTTTGTCCTGTGGTTTCATGTCGCTTCGTTGATGTTTAGTTGTATTTATATTTACTTAATTCGGAGCTGTGTTAATGGCGAACTTATGTGGAATAAACAAATAAGCGCAAATAAGTACGACGTAATTCAAACCAAAACTATTATGTGTGAGCCATTCTTCTATTGAAAAAGCTTCAGGGAACGCGACGTGTAGTTAGTGAGTAATCTTTGAAGGCAAACTCCGGGATAAAACGTGGTACTTATCTGTTCAACTATGAAGTACTGGGTGCTAAGTGAATCGAAGCTAAGAAAAAAGCAGGAAATACTCTCCAAAGAAGTCCAAAATAAGAAATTCTCTCGTTAGTCGCTTAGAAGCCAGGGCTGGGAGAATTACGTGTCTTTACATGTCTACAGCAACTGTTGGCTTTATGCCAGCAACCGACACGGCTAAAAAAAGTCAGCAATGAAAATTGATTGCTTCTAATTTCGCTATTTTTTCTATTTACCTGCGCTTTTTTTGTTTTTTTCCTATCTCAAAAATTAGACTATCACTAGAATGAAAGACTAGGTTCTCAATAATGGTCTTAACCTAGGCTTTGATGTTGGTTTTCGCAATTGAAATCCGCTAAATATTCCTCTACGACCTTCCAAATAACAACTTAACATCTTGTGTTTTATGTGGTTGTTTGGAAGATCGCACGGAAAGTGGGCGGGCTCAATGGGGTTGGGGCGGCGCCAATGCTCCAACCTAGGCTCCCAGCGCCTAAACCTTGTCAAATCGCCCCCCACTTCTGCACATGGTCTGCCCTTGCGTACTGCTGCATATTTGACGGGGAAAACCTGAATTTTGCCAGAAATCCCGAACTTTGCCTTTAAAACCGTGTTTCTGTAGGTGACTTTCAACCTGGAGTTTACGAGGCCTGGCGCCTTGCTTTACCTGACTTGCCTGTTCCACGAGGGCTCCCCTCTTCTGATGTCTTTAAGTTCAGACAAATTCCTATGACCCTTAGGCCGACTGGTGCAGGTACTTAACTGAATTCCACTCGCGGTCACCCATATTTGAAAGGTTTCCTTCTCATCACGGGAAGTCGTCTATGGTTTTCTTCACTCTAACTACCCATTGCCACTCAGATAATGCTCCAGCAGAAACCACCGAGTTACGGGCCGCAGCAGTGTCGGCAGCATATGCTGCCGACACGCCCACTCGTCCGTGATTGGCTACCACCACAAAGGTTACTGCGTGCAGACACGAGCCAGCCAGTCAGAGACTAGTGGGCGTGTCGGCAGCATATGCTGCCGACACTGCTGCGGCCCGTAACTCGGTGGTTTCTGCTGGAGCATTAATATCTTCGTATAGCATACAAAGGAAACAGGCCCCCAAGCTTGTGCGCCCTGAAGCTTCTCAGATGGTGTGCTGAGCCCATCCTCTTCCTAATCGATATTAGTTGGGGCTATTACGTAGTGAGTTTCAAGCGCGCAGTCAAGTACGCAGGGAATTCAAAAAATAAACAAATTAATTAATTAAATTAATTAATAAATAACAGGTAAATAACAGGTAAAATAAAGAACAGGTAAACAAATAAGTTGTTGATAAATGAATAGATAAAAATGCATACGCTATACGCAATTGTACACAAGAAGTACAAATAAATAAATAAATAAATAAATAAATAAATAGGTAAATAATCAGATAAATAAATACGTACACAATTAAATGAATAGATAAATAATGAACAAATAGATAAAAACGCATACGCTATATTGATAGTACTACTCACTGTTAGGAAGACTTATTATAGGACAGGCTTATATGGGATTCTTAGTGCTTTGTTCAGACTTCTCCCTATTCGTCATGAAAGCCATCTCTCGCAATCAAGTTGCTCACTGACATGAGCTGGTTTGTATGATTAATTACTTTCCCAGGATCAATCCTGTGGCGAAGACGAACTCTAGAGGTTTTGATGGCATTGACGAGGATGGTTTGAAAAAGGAGCGTTTGGTGGTTGTGGTTCACAACATTAGCATAACAAAGGATTTAAACAAAAGGACCGGACCTAATTATTGCGAGCTTAAAAAATGCTCCCCATGAAACATCAGTTGTAACCAGTCTAGGGGGGGGGAGGGGGTGAGGGCAGTCACTTGACATACGTGAAAAGCTGGAATGTTCGAGTTCACCGAGAAACTGCATCATGATGCCCCCTAACTGGAATAGACCCCAAAAATGGATACTCTGCACTCAGCAATATTGCCGGCACCCCGCATTCTTTTCGAATATTCCACCAGTATTAACCTTCACAAATAACTATGGTGCTCGAACTGAAGTTTGCTTCCTAAAAGGACAGTGCAGCAATTGACTTATGCAGTGAGTTATTCAAATTGAATTTGCTCACTGGTTGAGCCGAATTAAGTGACAGGAAAGAGTCTCTCTTTGATCACCGTATCCGGCGGATAGATTGGAAGGCAATGCAATTACGCTAACCTTTGCAAGATTTATGCGGTGCATTGCGGACTACGTGGCCGCAAAAGTGAGGCGATACTTTCGAAATATTGGTTTTACTCGCTATTATTTAGGAACCTTGCTGCATTTTTGTATATGCTCCATGGTGGTCCACCAGGCGAGTACTTTCCGAAATAGAGTTTGAACTGAGTGGCTTGGAAAGCCTATTTTCATGGTTGAAGGGTGGTAGGACCCGAATGGGCAGATGCGCCACGTCAATGCGATGTCCATTATTAATTCATGTTCCTTATCTTCTCCCTTCAGATAGTTCGAATCGTGAGATATTCTGGCCCAACCCTCCGGCGCGGTTAGAGGAATGATTGGACCTTCGTCGTCCTTCCACGATCGACGTCTCCACATTAGCTCCCCTCCCACCCATCGCAATCACTGCCTTTAATTTCTTCCGCCCATTTATGTGAAGATGTTCACTAAACAACAAGGAAAAAAGAATTTGGAAAACTGTTAGTTCTTCTGTGCCACACGAGGTTGAAAATTGGAACCTTTTTATTAAGTGGCCTGACGTTTCGACCTTTTCGTCTTCTTCAGAGGCCTGAAGATAGCTCGAAGCTTTTTGATCTTGTAATCTACCCGACCAAGCACCTCCCCCTCTAGCGTTTCCGACGTCGTGTTGAGAAACACCTCGGAATCACCCAATACGATAACGAACTCACCAAAGGTTCCACCAGTTTTGCGGAGCATCAGCTCAACGCCCTGTTAGCAATATTAGCACGGGGCAAATGAAACCTCACTGAGGTCTCATGCTGCAAAATCGGTCAAAAACTGTCACTAAAGCACCGTACGCCAACTCTTCATAAATCACATCACAAAAAGGCGGCGACAGTCATTGGTACGATCGACAGACGGCACACATTTCGGTTATTCATTCATTATTTTCTGGCTGGGATGGAACACTCTACATCGACGTCGTCTCCGTTATGCTCCTCATTTTAAAGGAATCTTCCACGGAAAAAGCTCCGCCCTCATTACCACAGAAAACGATACCTTAAAGGAATCTTCCACGGAAAGAGTGATCATTTTGTCTTGTGTGTAGGATTAGTATTATCGAAACTAACGCTTATGTTCCGTTCTTTTTGCTATGCTCATGAGGCTACCTAAGGTATTCGTTTTCTGTGGTAATGAGGCGATTCTTCTTTTTGTAACATTCCTTTAAGCTTTGCAGTGGGGTGTCATTGTACCACGCCTTTTGCCAGCAAGGTGTTCATTAACGCGAGTAGCTAGTATCCTTCCTGTTTCTCCGTGATACGTGCTATTACAAACACCGACATACAAGCTGATAAATTGTCCCTACCTTTTCACAGTCTGCAACCCTACCATATGGACAAATTACACAGCCTGTTGTCGTACACTGCAAGTCGTGCAGTCTTTGCGAACAAAAAAAAAATTAAAAAATGATCTTGCATCAGTGAATATTCTTACAAGCAAGATTAAAGCGTCAACTTGTTCGCAGCACGACTGTATGACGGCAATGTAAGGACAACAAGCAAAGTCCTCGCAGGAGGGACCGATAATCTTCCAAAAACTCGAGAAATGGTAGTGCTGCCGACCCAGGCATCCTTAGGCAGATGTCAGACTTTGCGAATCGAGCGCTCCGCTAGCGTCCATGCTCGCGTCATGGCCAACGAATCTCTCTATTGGCTGGTGCCACAACGCGACCGCGAACGCCAGCGGATCGCTTGATTTGCAAAGCCTGGAGTCGGCTTAGCGAAGAGGTGAGAAGAATAGCACTTGCGAACGCCGCATGAATCGTCGTCCAAACTCCCATGTTTTCTTCGAGCAACCTCTCAGAGAAATGATAAGGGAATCGGTTAGGGTTGTTCGAAGGGTATTGCTGCAAAGTGATGAAATCATGAAAGTTATCACCACACCATTGCTACCCTGATCGCGTATATGTGAGCACTGGGTTTCGAATTGGTTCCGGACTGAGAATGAAACCAATGTTTATTGCTAATTGATGACTCATTGAGGTTGAACTGTTGGCTGTTGGCTAGGTTTTCCGACATAAGCGGGGATAATTATGGGGTAAGCTCGGTGGCGTTAGCCTCCAACATAAGCACGGGCAATGACGATCTGAGCGACGACTTTTGATGTGCCGTACACACATAGACGCTCATCACACTGTTTTTGATTGCGTGTTCAGGCCGAGGGAAAGCGCTATCCGATATCGAATTCAGGTGAATATACTTCGATCTGGATTCTATTTTCCCATCCACTTATGTGAACTTATACTGCTGCTTTATCTCTTCTCGAGAACAGTGTTTTGCTAATGGTCATAATTTATGTGCAGGCCTGCACAGTATAAAGTCCAATAGAGTAAAATTAGCTCAAAAAGGAAGTGCGGCGAAAATGACGTTAGGGGGGACACTCCATTATGCTCGGCGTTTTCTGTACTAAGAATATCTCTAATGTTAAGAAAAAGAACTTTGATAACGCCCTCACTCGAAATATTTTTGATGAGAATTTTCGGTTGAATGTCTTAGTAAATCGACTCTATCATTTCTTACACATGTTCAGGTGTCCACCCACTGTGGAGATACTCTTTGCCAGATACGCTCTCCCTACGTACTAACACCAAGGTTAACTGTACTTGATGCATAAGACCCCTGGCAGGCCTATACACAAAGTTGCGTTGACTTGGGAATGGGTTACTTCTCTTTCTCTTCAGCGTTGATCCAGCAGGCTATCAAAAAGTGCATCAAATAGACTAGGTTTGTCAGCGCTATGAACGCCTTTGATCTTGGATATCTATGGCCAGAACGCCACAGCAACATGAGCCAAACGCGATGTTACTGAGAAGCGAATTCGAGTTCGTATCATTTGCAACTGTAATTATTGCTGCAGATGAGAGCGAGCAATTGGGCGACCGAAGTGCACCAATGGTGAATTGAACGCCGTATTTGCCTTAGCTCACTTCAAAACGTAGTGCGTTATTATGGCCTTATTTTCGAGGCACCAGAGTGATGCGAGATCAAAAAATCGTTTGTTCACCCAGGAGCAGGGTCAACCGTCCGTTGGACAAAGTCCAACGCGACGACGAGAGTAATGCCGAGAGTGAACGTACGCACGGAGACACAGACGGCTCGCGGGTGGCGAGAGTGAATGCCGGCGCGGAGAGCGGTGAACATCGGTCCAACGTCGCTCCAATATCGGTCCAACGTAACGGTTGACCCTGCGGAGGACTTCTACTTCCTTCTGGTTCAGTCATTAATTTTATGTCGACAAAACGTTCCGCCCAAAAAAGTTAGTTACTTGTAGTATAAATAGTACATAATAGCTCACCGAGGCCGTGGTAAGACTCTGTGCGACTCCGTGCAGACTCGACGTGAAAAGCTGACGATTATACATCAGATTGGTGTTGAGGAATAGCACACCGATCGCTTCGATGCAGTAGAAGAGGAATACGGTCATCATTAGAAGCGAATCGATTACGCATAGCGAGAACAGAGCTGAAGTCATATTATTTGTTTATTTATTTGTTTATCTGTTTGCTTATTTAGTTATTTGCTGGACGCTTAGGTGCGCTACGCTAACTTACATTAATATCGATAAACTTAGTGAACACATAACGCTAACTCTGTGAACCGGCAGTCGGCACTTGGAGCTAGAGCAAGGTTCTCGTGGAGAAAATCAAAAATAAGTGAGTGGGGTACCCACGCAGGCCGTCACCGGGAAGTGGCGGAGTCAGCGAACGGAGCGCGACAGCGTATGATGCTGCACTGTAAGACGTGAATGCCGCATACTAACTGTACGCGAAAATCACAGCACGCGCTGCGACTCGTCCGCTGACTTTGCCTTTTTGCCACGCGACGGACCTCTTGTCGGTAACCGCTGAGATATGTACAACTTTCAAGATAAGCGGTTATGTTGACTCACTTCAAGTTGTAGCTTCGAAAAAAATTCGAGTATTCACTATTACGCACAAATAAATAAGTAAACAAAACAAAATAAATAACTAAATAAACAACAAATAAATAACTGTCCAAAAAATTTATTTCAAAAAAGCGTGTCGGGACAGACCTTATCTCAAAGCTTTCCAAAATTATTGCGATATTTCGGTGTCTAGCACCTTCGTCAGGCCTGAAATAGCTTTTCTTAGTGGAGCCGGACGTGTGCGTAACCAAGTACAGGTGTAAACGAAAGAGTTGGTTTGATCAACTACCCGACTTTGCCTTTAATGTCTTATTCAGCTTACTCAAAATGTGTTACTTCACCTCAATTCATGGAAACACGACTTTTGGTTGAGAGAACTTGCTACTCTTATTCAGCTTATTGACAGAAGGCAATAACAAGGCCCCATGCCGCAGCAATCGCGAATAGGTTTCGTCTAGTAGACTGCCTGTCCGTATACATCGTCATCTTATCCGCCTAGTAAATACAACAATGGCCTGCTTCCATCTACATTTGCATACTAGTTACCAGAAGGTTTTGTTCGGCTGTTCGACTATCCAAATTGAATCATTAGCACAATTGGACACTGTGCGAGCTGGAGGGACTGGCTTAGCCAAGGCTCAGCCAATTTTACCACGTTACAAGGAATTTGTAATCTGTCTGTTGGACAGGACTATGGGTTTCGAGAATGGCTAATGACTGTTGGCTTCTTGCGTATGTGGCTGCGCTCTTTCTCTAGAAATTGCCAGTTCGTCTAACGGAAATTCGCCAACAGCTGTTAACTTTGAAGGCACAACTCGACAGAGATTGCCCAGCTCGTGAACGCTCCGCTTCGGCCTTGTAGTAAATAGAGCCTGGCAACGGCACATTGTGGCATTCCCCGAGGAATTTACGGGATTCGACTACGACAAAAGCGCGCTTAGGAACTCCCGAGCAGGGACAGATGCAGTGTCAGCATTAAGGCTGTATCTGGTGTATCAAGTGGTGCGAATGGAAATTTTAGCACCTAATTAGTGCTGCGTCGCGACTAGGTGCGAAGTGACCTCAAATTTTGGCACTTAATTAGTGCTGGCTGGCGATTGGGCGCCAGCTATCTGTGGGCGAGACGCGCCGTACATGTCCATAATGGTGCAAAGGATTGGAGAACAGCGATTTTGGAAGCGGCAAAGGAGATTTCAGATAAAATGTGGTTATTAATTTATTATTGCTAGTTTTTAGACTTCTGACTCCTGGGAACAAAACAAAGTGAATTGATGCTCATATTTATATTATGATTACTATTGCTATTATTATTATTGTTATTATTATTGATTTTCTAAATAGATTAGAAAAATCAAGTGAAGGAACACAAAACGGGTAGTACATATCGTAGGTCGCGTGCAAATAACCACACCGATTTGATCCTGCAGCATGCCTTATGAGCAGCTATAGAAAAACTGCATAACATTATATTTCATGTTACTGTACTCATGGAATAGCCAAGAAAATGGGTAGGTCGTGTAATCAACGCATCGAGCTTGGATTCCATCGTTGTATCATCAGGGCTGTCGAAGGCTTCTTTCACTTCAAAGTTAAATTTAAGTCTATTGTTTTGCACTATCGTTCACTATGAATGCAGGAAAAGGAATAGAATGCTAATCCGTAGAGATGACCGGGTTGCGGTCCTCTTGAATGCATCTTGTCCAACTTTACGCGCGTACAAATGTACGCACGAAGAATAAATAAATCAATATATAGCAGGTGTGGTTTTGATTTTTTCATTCAGATATTTCACTCTCTACGGAGATCCAGGAAGGTCTTTCAGGGCGTGACGAGCTTTTTGAAAACGGTCTTTTGCATGATATAGGGGCAGATGCGGGGACCACAGAACCATGTTTAATTTTTCCTGAACGGCCCTCTGAATACCAGAAAAGGGGGTCCCTAGTTCGATTCCTCTTGGTGACAAATTTTTGCATTCCACGAGTTGAGTTCCAATTCGCGCAAAATGGAGTTCTGATTGTTCTGGTTGGTTCTAACTCCATTTTGCGCGAATTTTGGCACGTCAACTCGAAATGCAAAAATTTGTTACCACGAGGAATCGAACTAGGGACCTCCTTTTCTGGTATTCAGAGGGCCGTTCAGGAAAAATTGAACATGGTTCTGTGGTTCCCGCATCTGCCCCTATATCATGCAAAAGACCGTTTTCAAAAAGCTTGTCACGCCCTGAAAGACCTTCCTGGTAGGACTTGCAAAATCCAGCAGCAGGTGGCAAATCGACCTCATCAATTCAACGAATGAAAAATGTGAACAATTGCGGGCGATCAGAGACGAACCATCACTGGATCCTGCGGCATGCATGTTGATCACTCGGTGGATTTCATCCTGTGACTCAGCCTTGTTGAGATTACATGGCGCACCGATTCTATACACTAACACATCCTCGGATAAGTTCGTTGTCCCTTCACTATCCAATGTACCTTTCTTTATACATGACTATCTCCAGAAGTACGATTTTCATGGCAAGAATAGAGTTGGTACAGACTGATCTGTCCACGGAACCTTGATTCCTTCTTTTACTTTCGAATGGGACCTGACATGTGAGAGAAAAACGTCTGAAAGCAATTTCTGTTCAGTTCGGAAACAGAGTGGGGACGGAAATGGCCGAACCACCTTGCAAAGTTTCCTTGGTCACTTTCCTTGTGATGATTTGCAATGGTTTTGGAAAACGATAGCAATGTCAATAATTGTAATTCCCACGACAAGAGATGAAACGCCAAGTAAACTTCAGAGCGTGATCAGAGCGTGCCAAAGTGAAATCTGTCGAACGCTAATCACTGAGATTAGCCTTTTAATGAGTGTGTGCTGAACGAGTTTTGTGCCCAGGTGCATTTACGATCAAAGGCGAGACATGTGGTGCTTCGTTGCTCACCTGCCGTCAGATCCTTATTCAAACCAGCTCTGAAGAGAAAGCGTACGGCAAAGTGCACTCCGATCAAAGCCAAGATCGCTGCTATACACGTACATGGTCCCTGAAAAAACTTCGTTGACTGGAATATGACAGAGTGCATGGAATTGATATGAAAAAAATCAAAAATAAAAATTATATAGCCCAAGATTCCAAAATTTTTGTTCCTGTAAGAATATGGTGCCATTTGCTCCATTCGAGCTCTATACACCTTTCTATAATATTAGGTTGGAAAGAAAGTTCTGCAACACTCTTTCTAAAATTTTCTTTTTTTTTCTGAAAAATTCATAGGTAACATTTATGACTAACAAATGGTAGAGCATTCTCGAGGCTTCAATCCACGAGGTGGATATAAGTGCTGCAGTCAGTAGTTATCCAAGAAAATTCAAAAAACCCGACCACTGGTAAATCCATACTCCGAGTCACTGTGTATGTACAGTGCGTTGCATAAGGACACCCCCAAAAATATGAATATCTCGGCTTCTAGAAAAAGCCGTCTATCGCAACTGGTAGAATCAGAACCGCCTCTATAAAAAACCTATACAAACAAGTAGCCAGATCATCCGAATAGTTTTCCGTATTTTTAGACAATTTTTTTTAGTTTTGTAGTCGTTGCAAAATCATAGGACACCCCTCGGAAGTCTCCTTACAGTTGAATTTTTTTATCCATCCAGCAACGATGGTAGCACTTGTCCGGTGTATGGTAATTCTATTAGAGTTACGGTTTGAGTTGCTCCCTTTCCCTCCGCGAGTGAAAGCCAGACTTTCTTTTTATACGCGCCTGATGGCTCTACCATGAGCATCGAAGCCATTTTTAGGAGCTCAAAGAAAACCATAGCTTGGTGCTCCAAATTCTCACTACGAATAGAAATAAGAGTGCACCAGGATAAATAGCAGAAGTTCTCTAAAAGGATTAGCTATAACCTCGAAGATTACATCAAACAAAATCACCATGTACGGTCAACCTGTGTCAGCTCTACGAAAGAAAGAGGATAGAAATGAAATCCTATAGCAAAATCACTGATATGGACAACTAGCGTAGGGTCCTGCGAAGCGTGCTGCCATGCTCGTTAGGCGTTCTGATTCGGAA
>MU871085.1:4305-25745 GCA_036418205.1 Ostertagia ostertagi
AGCGGAAATCGAAGTCGGTTGCACGTATCATCTGTTGTAGTTCTTGAACATTGTACTAACAAGGGAGGTGTTTCAGGGCAAGCCACGCTTTTTCAAAACGGTTTCTTGCATATTGTAGGGACGCATGTATGGACCACAAAACCATGTTTCGTTTTCGCTGAACGGTTTTAGTAGTACCAAAAAAGTGGTGAATATACCCTTGATGGTTCGATCCCCGCGGCGACTAAATTTTGCAATCAAGGTTGGCGGCCACTTGTTGGCTTCAAAATGGTCCTGACGATGAATATGACATCTGATTTTGACATTTAGCGCGATTTGGCACCAATGTAGGCGCCAACCCAAATGCAAAATTTAGTCGCCACGGGGGATCGAACCATTAACAGTACTTTTTTTGGTACTGCTATAACCGTTCAGCGAAAATGAAACATGGTTTTGTGTTCCCTACATGCGTCCCTACAATATGCAAAAAACCGTTTTGAAAAAGCGTGGCTTGCCCTGAAAGACCTCCCTTGTTAGTACAATGTTCAAGAACTACAACAGATGATACGTGCAACCGACTTCGATTTCCGCTAACTCGTCCAGCGAAAATTCCCCAGCGAAACGCGGTCCCACACCTCGGGTTTTAAGTCAATTCCTCTCTGATTTTTTTGAACAGTGCACTATTCTCTTCTTTCAGCTATAATTGGCTAAAACTTGTTGGTACCACCCGCCTTCAAAACAAAGAAAGCCCAGCCCTCCAATAGCCAGCGACGCTCATTCCTTTTATGCTGACGTCATCTTGGTCTTTATCTTAAAACAGACCACTTCACAGATCGAGTCTCTCTACCTTCAGAGTGGAAGCGGTGGAGTGGCAAGTGGCGCTGCTTACCATGCGCGCTGCTCGGGGATCGTATCCTGGGTCGTGCGTCGTCCAGCCCACCTAGACTTTCACCCTTTCGGAAATAACTGACGCCACTACGAAGTACAAATGGAAGCATTAAGTTAAGCAATAATTATCCGCCGTTTTCATTTCACTCATAAGTTTATTAACAAACCAAAAAAACAATAAATGCGTAATCAACAAACGCTCTCGAACAGTCTCTCTGCAACCGTGCCTTCATCCCAGGCTTCATTGATTCTACGAGCAGATGCAGAAGCATTCGGTTTCGAGCTCAACTTGCACTCATGTAGCAGGGGCAATCTTTTTTGCTAGTGTGTAAGCTCCATAGTGAAGCAAATACACAAGTGTTGTACATCAAAATGTACAAGAGATTGAGCGCTTTCAGACTACATCATAATCTTTGAAAATAATCAGCAAAAATCAAAGAACCATGAGCCTGAAATAATACGGCGGATAATTATTGCTCAACCTAATAGAATGCGTGCCGAATCTCAAAAAGCGATTGATCAGTGGCGAAGGAATAGACCATGATCGACTTTCCATTAACCTCGGCATAGTTATGGTAATACTCAAAATTGTTGTTTCTTCAGTATTCGAGATTGATATGGAATTTTACTGACTGACGTCTTGGCAAAATCGCCTTCGTCGGAGTCTGTGAAGAAAGTCGAACATATAGCAAATGTTTGATCTTTTCTGCTTCGTAACTCCTCCTCCTTGTGGGCGGAAGTGGTGCGGTCAACAAGTGCGCGCCTCCCTACTCCCCCATCGTCACGCTGAACCGCCGATCCGGGGATCAATCCTTGGGGTCGTGAGTCGCCCGGGCCAACCAAGCCTTCCATCCCTCCGGGGTCGGTTAATTGGTACCAGACTTGTCTGGGAGGATAAAAACACTGACTTGAACATCGGCTGGCCCCCGCAAGTCATTGTATAGGCCACATCGCATTCAAATGCCACTGCGAATGTACAAATGGAAGTAGAATGCGTGCCGCATCCCAAAACGGGATTGATCAACGGCAAGTGCAAATGCTTATCCTTATCCTTAACTCCTCCTCCTCGCGGTTGAAAGTGCTATCTGAAAATGATGGTGGCGTGACGGTGTGAAACCGCTAACTGTATAGGGCAGCGACAGCACAACATTATAGCTTTTCCACAATCAGGCGTATTTTGAGAAGACAGGATAAACCGTAGACTGCCCTAGTCTCACGGGAAGAGAGGCATGGTCATGTTTGTAAGTTCTTTGGAAGTGGGTGGGTTGCATTAGGTCAAACTGGCTATGTTTTTGGAATACATGAAAGCGGTGGGATGCTACTGATTCCGATATCGGCCCAACCCCAGATCACTTGCCAAGAGGCTTCTGCAAGAACTGCTTTGTCAAGGTAGGAATCTGAAGTCGTTAAAATAGCAATTTTTGGCGAATACCTTATACTGCAAATCGATTGGCACACCTAGCTAACTGCGCAATATTTAAACATATCAGTGAGTCATATAAAACATGCTCCACTACACACAATGCTTCCTTTTAGCGTGTGCGCAACTTATGGATGCCCCCTCCCCTAGGGTCAACCACCTAGGGGCCGAAACTCCGCCATTGACGCGATACGCCAATCTGGGTACAGTCTCTATGGCAAAGTTTGTAGTGGCACGGGATCTAAAATCTAGGGGAGAATCTTTCCTGCGTGGTTCCAGTGAACCGGAAAATTTCCCAAGGCAACACTCATCCCTTCATTATCTCTACAGAATATTCGTCAAGTTCAACTAAAATGGTAAAAGTTCTCAAATACCCATAAAATCGAAAGGTTCATGTGAAAAATGTTAAGTTCGGAAAAAATTCTAGCAAAGCTCTGAACCGCAACTCAACCAAGCCCTTCCAAAAATGCACCAGCGATGCACTATCATGGCTTACCCTACCCCTAAGCAAAGAGAGCCTGCTCACAATGTCGGGGATTCCTTAAACCGTGGCTCTAGTTGAAGCAGACTTGTGACATGCCCCTCCAAAAACGTAAAATATTATATAAATCACCGTTGTGCTTTCCACACATATATACCCTGATGCTGAAATCTCTTTCTCACCGTACTGTCTACCCAGGATTGGAGCTGTAACGTAATTAAGCCTACTAATTAAATCGAGGTTGACTTGTCATCCCCACCACGCAATTCAAAAAACGCCCGGTGAAAAGGTGCATTTAGTAAATCCACCCACTAGATTAAGAACTTCTTCAATATGACCTTCTAAAGAGAACATCACTGAAAGTAAACAATAGCTTTCTCAAAAGAAGAAATCCCTCCCGCACATCAAAATGCTATAAGATCTGTGCACCAAACAACGCCTGGATGAGTGAACGTTTATTGCTAAAACAGTATCAGCACGTCTAACATAACTTGGCAACTTACAGTTGATTAGTGCCTTGTTGCCTGCCATGAACAAAACAACGAGGCAATGGTGACCTTAGGAGAAATGGGCGTACATAAGCCTGCCATAGCAAAACCAATACGATACTGATTGACGTGATGTGATAATAGTGATAGCAGAAACATAATTGAATGAATTAATCGATCAACAGATGACAGGACACCGATGACGATGAAACACCAAAAAATTCAAACATAAACAGACATATATTGTAGCACTTTTTCTCGAGAATACGGATCGTTGATAAAATGTTAACTGCATCAGTTCACGCACGTAACCCTAATGACAAGCACGAAAGAGAGAGAGAGGAGGAAGACATGTGTTTGTAGGTGGTTGTTTTCGGTTGAATTCGTAGCACACTTCCTTTTGAAAAGACGACAATCGAGTTCAACAACGACCAGGGCACGACAAAGTGACAAGAAGAGTTGAAAACTCGACACGTAAGATCGACAACAGTGTCTCATAATTTCCTAACACAATAAACACTTCAAAAAATCACATACGCAGAACCGACTAAACCAACGTCAAAAATTTAAAAAAAAAGTCAATACGACGACAAAGTTATATGAAAATGAAATATTACCAATACTTTTGCAATGCAGTATCGAATTTCGAGAACAATGGTGAAGAGCGTGACGTAAACGCTTATGAACGCGGGGTAATCGACTACAATACGCTGCGCTAGAACCAGATTCAGAAATGTGCACAATTTTTGCGATAAAGAAGAGCACCGCTTATTTCATTGCACTTTGAACAGCAGGTTCAATAGTTCCTAGTGCGATAAAATCAGCAATACTACAAAGCGATACACAACGGTCAAAACAAGGCCAACATGTCCTGATGGACGAATCTCTGAATTATAGGCTAGAGAAAATAAAGCGCAGTGATACGATCCATAATACGAACTTGAACACATATGGAGTGAAAGAGAATGCAAAGAGATAACGGCAACTATGGTATATGGTAGTAAGGGAGTAATCGAAAAAGGCAGTAGGTACGCATAACGAACACATATCTGGGCCTGGATAGCGCCGAAAGACGGGCGGTGCGCAGATAAAGCACCACCGCAACTACACACACGTTTCGTTGACACTACTACATTACAACAAATGAAAGCGCATTCTTGGGAGCGGTGGATGCAATTTCCTAAACTACACAAAGGATTTTTTTCTGGATAAGATGAACTCACCACTTGTCAGTGATTTGGCAATTTAGGAGTGAAGAGGTATACAGAGATAAAACGATGACGACGTTCACACAAAGTAATCACAACATACGCAAGAGAGATGATGATGATGATCGCTTTGACTATATCAAAAAGATCGATACTGATACTGCTGAGCTGAAGAATAAATGATGCCCAGAACGTGAATAATATGCATAAATGATGTGCATCGGTACTAAGGCTAGGCACCGCAGCACGAGACGCGGCGACCGTAACGGTAAGGGCCTGGGCCGCCGTGAGGGCGCGCAGAGCGGAGCGAAGGACGGCGGTCGACCGCAGAGGCACGCGGCGGACATGCGCAGCAGTGTCAAGCCGAACACCGATCGGACGTATTTATGCAAAATACATCACGTTGTTTGCATCAGGATGCACCTGAAATGAATTCTTTTTTAAAATTCCTGCGATTATATTAGGCACTATCCATAGCTTGCAACATGGACAACCATCCTAAGATATTACTGATT
Source organism: Ostertagia ostertagi (assembly GCA_036418205.1). NCBI lineage: Eukaryota > Metazoa > Nematoda > Chromadorea > Rhabditida > Trichostrongylidae > Ostertagia > Ostertagia ostertagi. The sequence goes on from MU871085.1 coordinate 9,285, forward strand.
CCGCGGGTAAAGCGCTAGAGAAGGAGCGGCCACGCAGCGCAGTTTTCATGTTTCTGTCCGTCCACCATGCCTTTTCGATTTTCTACCCTAAATGGCCATCCCTCCTGCCTTACATATTTGAACTCGGTCGTCTCTTTGAGATCCATTTTGGTGATTAAGTAAAGGTTTGATGGGGTCCTGCCTCGTCACTGATAAGTATAACTGTGTGAATGTGGATTGCGCTCTATGGATGGACATGAGCATACAAATTTGTAATTTCTCCACTTGCACCCCCACGGGTATAGTAATAGCCTCATATCTCATCCTAGCTCCCGTATCGCAAATTCCACAAGATCGCAGCCTATGAAAACTGCCTAGTAAAGAAAAAAACTCCAAATATGAACACTCAAAAAGAAAAAAAGCTTCGTTCCGCCTGCAAATACCTGTACGGCTCTAGCCATGTTAGAAAGTGTAGTGTCTTCTGAGGTGCCCGATGGCTGACTGCCTTCTCCTGAGTCGTGTTCCCTGTCCACAAGGTGATACCGTGCTCGGAAAGCTACTAGATGTGCATAATATGCCGGTGCTGGTATGGAGACGGAACGTGTACATCGCACATATGTGTGACACATCTAAAACAACTCGTCAGCAACAAAAGACGTGTGAAGAAAATATTTGAACGAACCTGATACGTGAGTTGCTGAAGTTCGTCGGCAGTAAGTTCATTATCATCCCATAGCACATGATAATGCGATGGGCGAGACGTTCCCTGGATACCCGCATGTGAGCAGAGGTAAAAATCAAACTCTGTAGGATGAGTAATGCCGACGTCAACAGTTGTACCCGGAGGAATATTGAAAGCTTTGCCAACTTGATCCTAAAAATCAAGCAACTCATCCACTGCAAAAGTCGCCAAGGCTCTCTTAACTATGTAAATACCTTTTTATCAACAGCGAATAGACGCGTGTGGTGTCGTTTTTGAACTGCGATGAACGTTATTCCCGGCTGATAACCGCTCTCCAGCATCATACAGGCTTCCCGCATGGCACGCAACTCGTATTGTAAAACCTAAAATACAACGGTTGAGATAAGAGAATATGATATGCATTCACAAAATGAGACTTATAACATACGTTGAAGAATTGGCCTTCCGACACGCCATCTCTGTAGACAACAATGCGCGTCGGTTTAAAGCGTGTATTACGATAGAACTGTACAAGCAGCTCTCGAACCATGTACGTTAAGTCGGAGATGATTTCTTGACGGTGCTGCTGCACTCTAACCGTGGCTGCGTACCTGCAAACAGATTGCTAGTCTCACCGTTCTGTGACTGAATTTTGAAGAATTGTTCTAGGCGGCGGTACAGAAAAGATAAAGACAAGAATGGATACATTAGATTGAAAATAAACCAAATTATTCACCTGCTCGGATGCGCATCCATACTAGCCACAACAGCCGCTATAGATGGTTTACGTGAATCTCCAGCAGGAGGATGTGTAATGTCACAACCGAAGAATATCACTGAAAGGAAATCAAGATAGAGTTAACAAAGGGCAGCAGTTAATTTCGCAGCAACTCCAAGATAAGAGGCCTACCGGGCTCGTTGAAAATTCGTGGACGAACAGCAGGAAGCAGAATACTGTTCACACCTCCCAACTTTACGTTCATCTTCAAACACAGGTTCGACAGTGTTTGCGGTGTAGTTTTGATGACATTTTTAGCTTGTACACACTGTGTAGCAATTCCAAGCACAGTATCGCCTACACGTTTGACCTCGGCTAAAAATACGATAACTGAAACCTGTGGAAAAAAACGGGAGAAAAAAATCGAATAAGAAACTCGAAAGATTACCATATACGGGTGTTTTTCCAGGTAGAATAACAACGACCAGTTGTATGCCAGAAAAGGTCTGTTTGAGATATTTGAACATTGGTTCAACCTGATCGACTCCCATGGCGTACCTAGGCAAATCATGGAATTGAAATAGTTCCTATCCCTCAAATCTTTTTTGAACATATCTCTACATTCAACTTTTGATTAATAAATGAATTTGGTCAAATGGAATTTATAAAAATCTGACAATTCTCAATAACTTCCGAAGAAAATTGTGGTAAAAACTCGTTAAACATAAGAAACAAATCCCATGAACTGGTTTGTACTTTTCCAATCGCCAGTACTTACTTGCAAAAACATGGCTGACCAACGATTGGCATACCAGCGTCATTTGAAATACGTTGCAACTGTGCTGTGAAATTGCGCAGATCGTTCTCCTTGACGTGTTGCTGTTGTGCAAAACATGCAATTGCCCAGACCTAGAACAAGCAAGAATTCACCATCCACTCAATTGCTTCCCACTCACTGATGCTTGATTTGCACGTACCTTCACATCAATTCCTGTGTGGAATTGCTTGCCACGCATGTCCCATACCCCCTGATTTGGCAGAGCTGTCGCTTTGTTACGTCCACCATACTGCAACTTTGGCGCCGATAGAACACGCCCTTTCACTTCAGTCATAGGCTGAGTTGATCGCAATACCAAACTCATGAGCAAAAGGATCAGCGGAGAATTCAGCTTTTCTAACTAGACTTGCGATTTCACGCTCTCTTTCGGGAGCAGAACGAGCCGTTGCCTTGAATAAGAAAATTTAGGATTTAAATAAACAAAATAGTAGTGGATTCAATACCTTGATCATTGTTGATGTCTGCGTGTCTGTCAACTTCTTGATGCAACGCTGTCCTGGCACTACATGACATACCTCTGGCGGCAAATAGGTGTGCTTTTGCTCTTGTCCAACCTGCAAGGCAAACGGCACTAGTAGGTAGATATCAAGATGCAATTTAACTATTGCTACCTGTAAACATGGCAAATGCGGATATTTCAGCTGGATGCGATATTTGTCGTAAAAGTACTTTGCTACTGTGCATTCAATCGTTTGGCCAGTCTCTAGTTGTAGAGGAAAGCTGTAAATGAAATAAAATGACTGAGACGTTTTCTCGAAACACAATTTACTCGTAAAATAGCAGTGATTTTGACGAGTTATTAATGGTTAGCAAATGGAACGATCCGAGTCAGTCTGCGCTAAAGCTATCTTCGCACATGGCAAAATCTTGATGAGCTAGCAACGACGCCTTAACTATGTTGAAACGACAAAAAGAAATCCTATAGAATAAAAGCACGAAGATTATACGAAAATTTCAACGCTGTATCGTAAATCTTTTGATGGGATTTCGATACCGCCCTAAAATAGGAAAAGAAAAAAACACGAATAGAAAAAAAGGACATGGCGGTAAGTTTTCAAATGCAGACATTAACAAAAGAATCCCGAGGAAAAAAGTTGTACTTGATTAGAACCCATCATTGCAAGTATTTGGGTCGCTGGGACTGAACGCGACTTTTTCGATTTTCGCAGCGCTAAACTTGTACTTTGCTGGAACTTCACGCCCACTCATGACCAGGGGTGGACCTTTGATTCAAGCCGAGGAAAAGATGCATGCCTCGAAAACGAAAAGAGGCGCTTTCTGCTTACGATTAGTAACCCACATTCACACTACAACACAATTATTAATTAACATAATTAATTATTGCTTTGACATAACTGATTACTTAACACTGCCACTTTCTCCGTAATTTCGTAGACGAAACATGCCTCAAGGTGTACAAGGAATCAGGTACAACTGTTCTGTTTTTTTTTTCTCGATTAAGGCTTAAAAAACAAGCAACTTACGTTTGCGTCTGTGCAGGTCTTCTTGTCACATTGCAAACTCGATACTTGCGTCGCATTTGTCCACAATGAGTAATTTCTATTTTCAAACCGCGAATCTCTTTTGTGAACTTCACACGCTGCGCATCGGACAAAGCACGTCGTTCAGTGAGAGCCTAGACCAAATTGTTAAAACAATTCATAATATAAAGGAAGCCAATACTGAAAGTGAGCAAAAGGTGTAAGCGAAGAAAATAATACAGGACCTGTACGGGAAGCTCCAGAACTTCTGCGACAAACTCAATGACGGGCATGGATCGATAGAAAGCTGTGGCGGACACTGAAGAAACAGATGTAAGACATTAGGATGACATCGAGATTAAGACAGCCATTCTCAGATACTCACCGTCGATGTTGAGCATCATTTTCCACTGTGACGGTCGAACAGATTGATGAAATCCAAACCAAACTTCACGCCCACCACCCAATTTACTTTCCATATGATACTGACCATGTTGTTGAGGAGGTTGATGAGGGTGTGCCGGTGGTGAAAAGAACGATCTACCCACAGGTGTGTACCTACATGAAGTGTTGGCTGCATTATGTTCAAAATAGGATAATTAACGAAGATTGAGACAGTACAGGTGACAAAAAAAGGGAGGAACCTACTTAAGACTTGGAAGATGTCTCAAAATGACATCCATAGCCTGAACCGCTTCGAATGGTACTTGACGAACGCGCCCTTCCATAGCATCTTCTAGTGTTGACAACGAAACTTGGCCTGCCCACTTCACAGTAACAGTAAACTGACGCTCCACTGCCGAGTCACCAGGAAGAGTCACCTAGAAGTGAACTTCCGATAATGAAAAAAACCCGTCAACTGAGTTCAAAAGAGTAAAAGTTTTTATGTAGAACACTATGGGAATCAATGCTTCCGCGATAAAGGCTGCATGAGTGGAAGCATTTCAATGCGGGAGCTTCTGCGTATATAAAAATTGTTTATGAAAGTGGAGTCACATCATCCGCACCTCAAACTCCATCTTCTCTCGGCCAATTGGCAATGGCTCCCTAGTGTACATATTCCTCTTCCCATCATAGACCGGTCTACTTGAGCTAAAGTACTTGCCAAAGGAGCGAATCATACAGCAAATGATTTCTCTGAAAAGGAGACGATGTATCTCGAAGGCAGGAAGGAAGCCAAAAATGATAAACACGATTTACAAAAGCTACTAACCGATTCACTCTTCGTGGACATTTGTCTGGTGACACATCTACATGGTAGTGCTGAATGGTACCTCCTGGCATACGCACTGCGAAATGATTCGCCCGCAGCAAGATGGAACGTCCTTCAAGACCGTGGTTAGGTCGGCGTGGGCACTGGAACTGCACACCACCGGAAAGCCTGTAACAAATATGTGGTCAAGTAGTACAGACCACTGCTCGGGCCTTTTCCGCGCGGCAAGCATCCGTTGAGCAATGATCAACCGGGATTGCAATGGCACATAGGTGTCGGGGCTGAACTATAAGAGCCTTTTCGGGGATAGAAGCCTATGAGGGAAGGAGATCACACTGTGAAAGATCAAATTTATGAGGAAAGCGATAAAATGTCAAGTCAAGCTTCTCTACTCACTAACACGTACGATATGGATATTTAACATTTAGCAGTACAGTAAAAAGAGGTTACACCTAAATGACATGTTATATTTTATTTTGGTACGAATTTGAACAAATTGGTTCGCACTATCTGTAGACGTAGCAACATGCAAATACCCTCACGATTCTGAAAAGAAGTCTGATGGGTGGCGCATAAAAGATGGTAACGTAGGTGCACAATTTTTGATTTACTATGACGACAATCTGCTCCAAAGCCATCTCTAATCAAGCATAATGCAATGAGACAGGCTGGTTTACTTTCCGAGTCTCAAAAATTTCCAACTTCTTATCCTTCAGGGTCGCTTTAACAACTATTAGGAAGCCGAGAACCGCATAGATTTCAGAAGTGCTCATCCTTTTTCATGCTAACGGCTTTAAGGAAAGCTATCCAAAAGGAAGTGAAAGACTCGAAAGTAAATCGAAACACCCCTTATTAACTTATTCTCGTTTGAAGAAGAAGTATGGGCTTTCCCCTCTATATTATTATCTAACGCTACATCATTGAAATCATAATATCAAAATCATAACATGTTTAAATCTAACGCTTTGTGAATGGGAAAACCGATTCAGCGAGAGTGGTTGTCTTGCCATGACCCAAAATGGAACGGAAGGTATGGATATTCTTAAGAGATCGTCATGATCTAGAACTTTGCGCAACGTGATGCTTGACGCCCCTCTCCCCGCTTTAGCAAGCTACATTCTGTCAAGAAAAAAGTAAGAAAAATCCCTACGCTGGTAGCCCGCTTCCACCAGGTGGCAAAGCAGCTTGTTGTTGTCCAGCGCCACCCTGAGATGTGTCCGTCTGACCTGGAGGTACACCTATCGGTGCACCAGGTGCCAAACTTCCCCCTTGACGCGAAGGTGCATCAGAATAGGACAGCACACCAGAAGCAGACAGCATCGACGCTGTTGTCTGGGCAGCAGAGAACATGTCCTGCAAAAAATGTGTAATGAGCAGATAATAAATGCACGTATCCGATTTAGAAACTCTAGAACGTTCATTCAAACGAGTAATCCTACATGAACTCTTGTTATAGAGAAGCTACAATTCAACCATGAATCATAAAACTGGACGAGCTTTAACAAGGTAACGGACGATGAGAATGTGAAGGTCAAAAGTGCTGAACCAGGATGCAACCGTAGAAATGCGCAGACGAAAAAAGAATCGTCTAGTCGCTGACATTCTCTCAAAATGCCAACCACTAAAAGGGCCTGCGCTAAAAACTGCTACAAGATGTGGCTGCAACTAACGCGTTCTAGTTAAACTGAACTTTTAGTGCGCCTGGAAATAAAATAGGTGCTGAGGCTGGAAAGAAAAATTGCGACTTTTACATCGAGCTTCTTCCGTCTCAATATAAGGGCTAGATCGCATTTCTGAACAGTGGTGGAATGCATGGCGCACCACGAAAAGGGGATCTTGACCGTTTACTGCAGTGCATATCTTTATAATGTGCCATAATTAAAATTAGTAGGCAACTGAAAACATCAATATATGTGAAACATTAACAAACCTGTAGGGGAGGTTGTTGCTGTGTGTGATGAGGAAAAGGAGGACCACCCATGAAGGGACCTGGCATTCCAGGAATGTGACCACCCAATATACCGGGCATATATTGTTGTGGCTGCGGCGCATTGCCACCAGCTCCGCCACCACCCAGCATGTTCACGGGTTCGTTGAATGAGAAACTATCTGAAATACATAGGTGACCACAGCGCCACACAATTGATTATTAAAGCGACGTATAACAACGGGTCGTCAGTATATGAATCGGAGAGAAGAGAATCACTGCCGATCGTGATTAGTCACCAAACAGTGCCAATGGAAGCGGCGGAAAAAAAATTGAAACAAAAATCGCTTACCTAACATACTCATAACCTGTTGCTGTTGCTGATCAATCCCAGCGGCCATTATGACGATGTGAAAGAGGGCAGGGAGACAAACAAAGGCGCAAAAATGTGAGCACGATACGAGGTACGGTTATACTGACCTAAATCAAAATTCTTGGATCAAACACTTACTAAAAGCCGAAACTGAATGAATAAAATGTATGATGAACCAACCTATTTACTAGATAGGCAGATGAGATCGACGTCGATGGGAAGATGTGCTTCACTCCCAATTCGACAAAATATCACAGAAATATGCTTAAGACGTCTAGCACGCACTTGATGGTGTCAGTACATCGCCAGCGCTAGCTGCACTGGAACTTTATTTTTATAGTTTACCAAAGTTGAAGCGAAGTCAGAACCACGGCACCGCGATAGACGTAACATTACTCATTGAAGAGTTTTGGTACAGCTCTATATGTTTAGAAAAGAATGCAGAAAATGGCACTAATTAATGGAAAATTTCGAAACGCAGAGAATGAAGGGATCATAGGTTGAGAAACTAGACAGCTATAGCAGCAGAAATCTTTCCAAATCAAAAATCGGCAACAGCAACAGTTCTCCCCTCGAAATAAAAGGTGAACCGAGAGAGACGAGCGAGAGCCGCGTTTCAATTTAGCACCCAATAGTTCCGCTTAAACGTTGAATGAAAACACATAAAACTATATTTAGCAGAAATCATCCAATTAATGCCTTTCGAAAACTTCTATTGAACGATAGAGCAGAAGCAAATACATCCTTGCTTTTGAACAGCGTGTTCGTTAAAACTAGTACGTTCGATGCAAACATGAAACGTTTGAAGCTGAGTGGAAAATAGCTTATTCATGTGACGCCAGAGACATTATCTCTTAATCTGTGTTGATAAGCCGAAAGCACTTAATAATATAAATGAGGGAGTTTTATAAAATGAAGATGCGGCCACACACATCAAGCGAATAGTGCCTGCATGGGGCTGTGAAGCCCACTCAAGAAATAGATCGATACAACGACGCAAATAAGTGCAGAACCTGCGAAAGAACCATCTCCACAAGTTTGCAATGCTATCCAGGTATTTGTCCTTTATTTTTGTTCATTTTCATGAAAATTGATGCTGTGTATGAGGGAGCACCGTGGTGAATTAAATTCTCTATTTACACGTTTTAAGTGCATGTGATGCACTGAAAAAAAAACAAACAAATCAACAAAATTAAAGTCAATACAGGATAACAAAAGAGAAGCTAATCTAGGATACAATGCAGGCGTCACTATGCGTGCGTTGCGCTCCACCATGCGAGAAATCGATTATCACTGAAGGCGCTGTCGCACCATCGAAACTCAAGTGCGCCGACTTCGGTCAAGCCAGGGAAATAAAGTATTCAGGACAAAATTTCACCACAAATAAGCAGCGATTTATTGGAATGGGTCCTTCGTAACTCGCCGTTGAAAAACAAAAAAAAACGGAAACGTAAGTTTTGAATTCATTTGCACTTCCATGGCACAAAAATACACAATCTAATCAAGGTGCTATTCCACCTCAATCTTGAACGGCACCACTATCAATGGTTCTTAAACCAGCGGTCATTTCTCCACTAGCACGGACCATCATTACTAGGCTTCATAGACATGCTCCAAGATTCACAGCTATTTTCTAACCGAACTTTCGAAAAGCGGTTGCAGTGCTACTGCTGACTACATATAAGTGACCCACGATGAATTTTGATTACTACATTCACCAGCAGGTTACAAAAAAGAAGCCACATTTTGACAACTCATTAATAGTTTGAGAAATCTCCCCCATAGTTAACTCCCCTCTCAATAGAATTCCTCTATTACCCTCTCGCTTACGCACAAGATTAAGCCAGAAATCGGCTTTATAAACTGCAAGTTGCAGCTTTACAGCAAAACAGCAACATGTTTTGAGAAGTGAGTCCCCGATCTCGGCGTCACTTTATTGGGAACTACCACCTTATCTGATATAGACACTCTACAACAGTACTATTCGGAAAGTCACAATGCAACATGCAACATGCATATTTATGGCCACCTTTTGATTCTTGTTTGAACAGAAACCAGCTCTTCACCACATTCGCCACTCTAATGGTAAGTAAGACATACGAGAAGTGATGGAAATGTACCCTTCACACTCTTTTTGGGTTCTTAACTCTCAGCTACGCCGTATGAATATTTCCGGCGCTCGAACACAACTTGCTTGGATAGAATACTAATACCTTGATGTGGGCTCTCAACAAATGCGAATTTATGCTAGTGCTTGCACCAAATGATTTTTCGACGGTGTCAGATTGGTAGTGAAGCCTTGTTTAGGTTTAATTAACACTCACAACTATGAAAAAATAATCGAAAGAGCTGCGCATTGATAGCTAGCATCCGTACAGTCAGGCGGAGGTGTTGCCTGCCAAGTACAGGATCCACGGGCTACTTGAACACTGTGCTTTGGACCGCCTCATTTTGATGACTTCGTCTGCGTTTCGCCTAATCAGCGGCTAATGAATACTGTGATCTCAGATATTCAACTTCTTCCATCTTCGACTTCTGCCGCACTGTAATTGTCACTCACCCCGGAGTCCCTCCCCCTCTTTAGTTAATCGTAGGCTCTCACCTCCTTCTTCGGGTTTCGGAGTTTAGCCAGGCTGTTCTCTAATCGTCTGTGCGTTGCCCTTCGAGGCTGAGAATATGCAGAAAGGATCAAGTTGCCCGTCACCCGAATCGGTCAGGGGGTCAACAGATTGTGGTTCGAGTTTTGAGCTTACCAAAAAACCCTCCGCCCCTTGCGACTGATTAGTACGAGGCTTTTTTGAAAGAAAAGACAGTCACTGGCACTCCGAATTGCAAGATGGTTGCAAAAAATGAGTGCAGCCCAAAACGTTCAAGACCACGAAATTTTTCACCTCATTCAATTCCTTATAGTACAAGCAACTACCCGAAGGTCCTGCGAAAAAGGGATCGCTGTCGACGGGGCGAACTATTGCACATGTGCCCCGTCCACAACAACGCTTATGCCCGATTCATTTTGAAGGATGAAAACACAAAATTTCACATCAGCTGCCCCTTGCAAGCTATTGTACTAGCTATATCACATTCAAACCTCATAGGACACTAAAAGGGAACAGAATGAGTGATGCACCCCAAAAATAGATCGGTCAAATGCTTGGCCATATTGCTTTAACCTTTATGTTTTTCATGGGATCTAACCAAGACAAGACTTCAAGTTATATTTCTATGAAGTCGTCTATAAGAGAACATTGACCCGGTCATTGCGGCCATTTGTAAGGGAAAAGATCGACCTGACCTGCCTGGACTTATTTGTATGCATAGCGCGCCTGCATAGCCAAGGTCACAGAGTTAATACAGCCGTAAATCCGGGCATGTTATGCTGCCCCCAAAACCCTCCGCAGTAATTTTTAAGATAATGACAGATTTTAATCCTTGAGTTTAGACATTATACACAATCGAAGTATGACTTTGTTTTACAAGCGCAACCTTACAACTTAACAATTTGTAGTCATTAGTGCGATGTTGGAGTTGACGCTCGGGCTTCTACATCTTCGCGAACGATGGCCCTTCCCTGAGGTTATTGAGATAACGTGATTGTAGCGTTTTTTGCAGAGAACACACTAGCAGAAGCACATGCACGCATATTCGCCTAACGACTCATCCTTACACCAACACCAAATTGTCCTACCAAACTTTGAAAAAATCTCTTTGTTTCCAACGAATACCAAATAAGTTGATGTTATCAATAAATTGTGCAACACAATAATTCGGAACAGAAAGAAACCAAAATGAACAACCTCAACCGGTTCAGATACACATTCATTTATTTTGAATGTAATGACAGTGTTGCAAGACAGGAATTTCAGCCAATGTCACAGTTGTGTTAGCACATGCGCGAACTTCTGACAAACATGTACACATTCAAGAACACAAAAGATAGAGCGCCTACTTTTTCATCTGTGTAACTAACCCGCTTATCCTGAAAAACGGCAACAAAAAATCAACACGAGAACAAACTGTGAAGAACGCATTTATCACATAGAGCGAAACACTAACAATCAAAAATTATCAATGCAACCCGACCCATACGGCCGCGTACATCACCGGGCGTATGCACTGCTACGAAACACGAGCACACATTCGTATCGTTTCGAATCACCAACATTTGTGTTGGCAAGTCCGCGGTGCGCTCGCACGCGTCGTTTTCAACCACGGACTGACATCTCATATGACCGCGATCGAGCCGCGTGTCGGATCCTTCCACGTGGATATGCGCTTGTGCTCGCTTTAATGCCGTTCACACCGCATCGTTTCGACGCTTTTCACGCTCCGTGTTGGTGTGAGTTATGGTGCTGGCATTATAACTACACACGTGCACCTTAGTTAGGGGGGAGCCCACGCGGCCGGCGTCGGCATTCTGCTCGCTCTTGGCATGTTGAAACTCCGTGGGCCAGGGAAGTGTACCAATCAGGGTGGGGGTCAGGCAGTCACATGCACATTGCGTGAGACAGCTGAATTTCGACGTTTCAAGGTCCTTGTTCGAAGATCCCCCCCCGCCCAGTAGCAGACCGCCCGCGCCGCGCGTGGCCCCCCCGCTAACTAATTATACACTAGCACACAAAGGCTTTGTATTGTGTTATGGTTGGAACAACTATGTAATTGCAAGTTCAGCGTTCCTGGAAATCACTGGAACTCAATGGCTTTCTTTTGGAATTGGGACTGTTTTTTCCACCTCTTAGCTTCACGTTTTTCTTCAATCTTAAACGCATCCATGGTTTACAGCCGTTAAGGCCACTAGTTCGACTGCTTGAAGACTTACGAATAGTACGCGATAACGAAAAAGATATCTATTGACAGTATTTCGCTGAAAAGATTAGATACATACGAAGTGAATCGCTGGGGAGTGGTACATTACGAGATCAGATAGGGGGATAGAAGAAAAGTAGGAAATTAGGGCATAAGTAGATTAGGATATTGCGCTGAAAGGATTAGATACGTATTGATCGGTTCGCGTGGAGACGTATCGGGTTGTCCCATAATTTCTGGCCGAATTTCAACATTTTGATTTCTTCAAGTTTTATAAAAAAAAATAAGGATAAAGCATTTGCCGTTGATCAATCCCTTTTGGGATGCGGCACGCATTCTACTTCCATTTGTACATTCGTAGTGGCGTTTGAATGCGATGTGGCCTATACAATGACTTGCGGGGCCAGCCGATGTACAAGTCAGTGTTTTTATCCTCCCAGACAAGTCTGGTACCAATTAACCGACCCCGGAGGGATGGAAGGCTTGGTTGGCCCGGGCGACTCACGACCCAGGATTTGATCCCCGGACCGCTCGCGTGGTAAGCGTGCCACTTGCACTACACCACTTCCGCCCGTTTCAAGTTTCAGTGTTTTTATCCTCCAACACTGCTTTATCCTGAAAAAAATGGTCAAAATGACCACCATCATAATCACCGATTTCTGCTAGGGAACGAATGGATGCATTCCTCCCAGAACGAGAGAAGCTGTGAGATGAAAAGCTCGGAGAGGTCGTTTTTGGGGTGGTTGTATTTACTGACTTTTTCTCTCCTAGCTGCTGCTTCAGGGAGCTGGGGAGGTGATAGTACGATGGAGCAATGTCAGGGCTATACGATAGATGTGGTGTCGTGGTCCAGCCAGTTTCCCTCGAAACGTGGCGAGTTATCTTTGCAATGTGATTTCGGGCGGTCCTCCGGAGAAAGGAGATTTTGAGACGTTTCCAACCGTTCTCCCGCACTGCTGCGGCCAACTTCGGGAGCTATTCCATGGTTACCTTCGCAATGCTTGTCTGCATAAAGTGAAATGGTTCTCAAAACAGGATACCCAGCGAATCCAACGAACCGAAGGTAAAATCCTCTGATGAACGTGCTCGGGCTTTGGTTGATATGGTGGGTAAAGGCTGAGGGCTGGTATTGGGCCAATAGCTCAGTGCCCGATCAGTAGCAAAGACTGGGGCAAACGTAGCGCTGATCTTGCCTACCGCGCTCCTTGCAAGGTTCTTCTTAAAATTGTCGTAAGGCATAATCGTTGGGTTTGGTCGTTGATCTATTTTGATTCCTACTTAATTATCCCTTTGCGCATTTGAGCTTCTGAAACATCCTGGCTGAAGGTCCTGATGTGTTCTTCAACATATCAACTTATTTCATTATGAAGCTAATTTGACATGAAGAAAATTGAATTTGAACCAAAATCGGCCAGAAATTATGGGACAACCCAATATTTTCCAGTGACCCCAATCCGATACGTACCTGATCTTTTCAACGGATGCTATGCTCTACTACTATCCTAATCTCCGAGTCGTGAAGGTTGAAAGCGGCTGAGCAGTTATTGTGTCTGACACGTTTCTGCTGACTAAATGATGTATTTCTTACTGTTCCGCCTGAAATGATGAGATTAGTGGTTATTTGTCTACTGGGTAAACCGTCACGTTGGCCCAATTTCAAGAATTTCACGCCCTCTCCTCTTGGAGAGTCTCGAAATTACCCAACCCCCTCCCCCAATTATGTCAAAGGAGCTGAAGCTCAATGCAGAACGCGGAGATTGCGCTAGTCTGAACTTTCAGTGAGTGGCTTTAGACGTAGCAGAAATTTTTTTCGTATTGGCCCACGAGCTTTTCGGTGCAAGCTTGAAAACATCTCCAACAGCAGATAGGATAGCGTTGGTGTAGCGTGACGCATCTACCCGGGGAAGGATAGGGCACGGCCTTGGTGAGTTTCCATTGTACGAGCACCCGTTACGAAAATCGCCGAGGTGGGGTTCCTACTACCTCCTCTCTACTTCCTCCTTCCCCATGGTTGCTTTTGTGGCATTTGATTCTGGCACAGTACATGACACAGTCTGACTCCGTCCCCAAAAATTTCTGCCGTCGAGCAGAAGAGGTGGGGGTGCAGAAGGTTCAGCAAATTCTACGCATTTCCATATATTTCAGTAGTTTTGCAAAATTTCGTAAGTTTTTACCCACAGTGTTTCAATTTGAATCCTTTCATAAGCCACAAGCACGGCAACCGCTGAGTTTTCCGAATGGACGGCTGACCCTGCTTCCAATCGCCACGGAGGCGCCTGACGTACAGGTCAGCGCTTTGAAGGCAGCGATTACGGCAATTCAGGAAGGGTGCAGTGTTACGTGATGGTGCTTTATGGTACGGCAGTAGCGAAAAAAGCAGGAAAATCCGTCAAGAAAACGCAAAATGGGACCCTCTGTTTTGGCCGCTGATTCTTACTATGAAAGAGCAACAGCTAGGAAAGTGTAACTCATTGAACGAAGTTAATCCGCAACGCATAAATGGCACCATGCTAACTCTACTGCTTTCAAACCCGCAGATTGTTCTGCATGCTGTCGGCTGGGCCCATGTAGCACGGTCCAAATTACAAACATTAAAACGTTGTGGGCAATCCTTGGCGCGGCAGCGCCTTTTGAAGTCCTGCCTCAGCAACCACGCCAGGGTGAAATATCGGTCGAGGAAATCCTCGACAGGGGGGTCGTACCTGTTGGGCTGGTCCATGGGGGGTCGTACTCTTGGGGGTCAGTAACAGCAAGTGGTATCGTGGTGCAGATAGGTAAGAGGGTATAGCGCAGCAGAAAATGAAAATATCTGAAAAAAACATGATATTAAATTTTTCTTTGCAGGTTCAGTCGCTCCATTCCTCCACCTTCATGAGAAGGGCGTATTTGAAGGCAGTACAAAGAATGAAAGTGCATCCCCGCAAAGAAGACTGCCACATGTGCGCACGCGCTGCAAAGGCACCTCCTCTGCCTATCGCTCGCTCCTTCTCCCTTAATACCTCGCTGAGAATGACGCTGTTGTTAGGGACCCTGTCGCAAAAACGACAACCGTGAAGAAAAAGCGCTGGGCAAATGAAGTTGTTTTTTAGGTTACAGGAATAGCACAACACACTATGTCTACTACAATACAGTTTCGTTCGAAGGTCCCCATCATATAACACCTTTCAATCGATTCTGCAACTGTGAGTGGAGGACGGATGCATGGCTTATACCAATACCAAATCGGATGATGACGATTGCCCCTATTCTTATTGCTTGCGTTGAAAGATTTTGTTCTAGACACATTTCGAGCGTTGCCAACGAATTACACTTGCAATGGTGAAGAGGGAGCGGATTTTAGGTGGCCGGATCCGTCCTCGATAGATCCTCGACGCAAATATCTCCTCAACTAGAAAATGTAGAAGAAAGCTAAACAGACCATCAGAAGCGCAAACCTTCCGCTTTCCAAAACTATCTTCCCTTTTTCAGGATCTTACGATTAGAGAGATATTGCTCTTGAAGTGGCAAAAACTCGCGTGAAAATTTCAGCGTCCTCGACGTTTACTCGACGAAATTTGAGAGACCCTATCTTTCTGCATGGAAGGCTTTCAGAGCAATTTCAATACTTCTTGGAAACGCGAAATCCAGCTCTATCTAACCCTACCTCAAACTGCTTCAAAGGTTATGAAATGGAGGAATGCAACCTTTTCATCGAGGGTGTAGATTTCGACGGTTTTTTTCGGGATTTCAGCAAATCTGACCCAGTGACAATCGCGCCGCAGCTGCCGTTGAATCGGCCGTTGATTGATACACTCGGCTGTTTTGATATACTCAAGCAGGAATTAACACGTTGACGACATCGCGCGTTTTGGCTTTTGCACCGCGTGGGACAAGAGCGATTTTGCGAGCGCAGCCGCCGCACACCAAATCCATGGATTTTGAGCTGTAAATACGCAATACTTAGATGCGATGAAATGTTTTCAATGATGTTCGATCTGTCTAGCTTATCAGGAGTTACAGTAATGGAAGTTTGACCGAAATGACGTGTTAAGGCCATGAAAAGGGAAATTTTACTTAATTTCCCTTTAGTGGTTCCAAAATTAATTTGGACGTGGTTGTTTCAGTAAAAACACATATCTTCCCATACGAATAGGTTTGTATTCACTTCTGTTATTCCTTTTTATCAACATGTTACGTTATTGAAAAGAAAACGAGGAATGAACTGAACAGACATATCCGTAAGGTCTGGAAAACCTCTGCCAAACTAAAGAATATTTGGCCTTTCTGTGAGCCATGTGGTTTTTAAGTATGCTAATGTATGACCTATAGAATGAGTACAAAGACCTTAGGAATAAGTCGCACAAGCGCAAGAAAAAGGGATGACTTGGGTGGGACGCGTTACCGCGTCACAATGTCCCACGAGGTGCGCAAAGTGGGACGCGTTACCGCGTCACGCTGTCGTCAACGT
>MU871086.1:0-11233 GCA_036418205.1 Ostertagia ostertagi
TCGCGCAACTTTAATTTATGTATACTTATCAATAACACATGGCTTTGCTGAAGAGCGGATGATCGTGTCCGACCCCTCTTCGGGATTTTGAAGATGGTCATATGCGACAATTAACTCGCTGCAGCCTAAGCCATTACGATCAAAGCTTAAATATTAGGACCAAGTTTGGAGGCGGCTAACATTCTTCAAGTAGTGACGCCTTGAAAGCAATTGATTCACAATACAGTAAATGAATATACAGTAGCGGTCAAAAGTGTTCGCCGAAACAATTTTCGATGCACTGTTTTTTTCTTGCTTGAGCAATGTCCTCCAAGCCCTGCAAAGACTGATATACTATGTTTCTAGTGCTTTTAACCTCAGGGCGGAAGTGGTGTAGTGGCAAGTGGCACGCTTACCACGCGAGCGGTCCGGGGATCAAATCCTGGGTCGTGAGTCGCCCGGGCCAACCAAGCCTTCCATCCCTCCGGGGTCGGTTAATTGGTACCAGACTTGTCTGGGAGGATAAAAACACTGACTTGTACATCGGCTGGCCCCCGCAAGTCATTGTATAGGCCACATCGCATTCAAACGCCACTACGAATGTACAAATGGAAGTAGAATGCGTGCCGCATCCCAAAAAGGGATTGATCAACGGCAAATGCTTTATCCTTTATTATTTTATTTATATCCTCAATCTTAAAGAATCAGAAAGAAAAAATTTCGAGGTCACCATTGATTTTTTCTGGCAAAAAAAGAGAAGCACGAAAAACCGTTCCGGCGAACACTTTTGACCGCTACTGTATCACTCACGGGAGGGTACCCCCAGGAGGCCCGTCGCGCGGCAAGAAGGCAGAGTCGGCGGACGAGTTGCAGCGCGTGATGTGCGATGTAGGACGTGCAATGGGACACTCTATTTAACTTGACGCGAAATCCCTATAGTACGCGCGCGACTCGTCCGCTGACTTGCCTTCTTGCCGCGCGACGGGCCTCCTGGGGGTACCCCTCACGGGAAATTACATCTCCATTATGTATGTAATCCCTCACATTTATGGACTTTTAAGAAAGGTGCCATCTACCAATATGAATCTTATCGATGGGAACCCAGTTTTCATCGCATGCTATGAAAGCTAGCGGAAAACAATCTAACAATTAGATTAGAGGCTAGCAGGCAACATCGAAGCATTCGGCAGAGCAAGATCTATTGATCAGTGCTTTTCATAGTTCTCATCCCAAGATAAGCATGTTTCTAGAATGAGATCGCTCCCCAAGTGTGAAAGCATTTCTTCACATATTGATTATAATTGTAATTCGAAACAGTACACAAATGTACTGTGCGGCAGTCAGTCAGCAGAAACCGGATGTCTAACCGACCACATGATTACTGTTGAAAACATTACAATAAAGTGTTTAGCTATAAAAACATTTCATACCATCGTTTACCCCATACTTTTTTTATATCTAATTAGGCTACTTGTACTCAACATACAACCATGTTTTATACTCATTTTATCATATCACATTTTAAATTCATTTCACAAGCAAAACAGCAATCGAGTTCATTTTGCTAAATTTCCATATTGAAACAGTCATAGGTTAATCAATACAGCATCTCTGCATATTAAATTGTTTTAGTGATTTGCTGTACGCTACACAACAGATCTCCGAGTGACCAGTTGAACCTCGCGAGATAAGAGTTTGGGTAAGTGCTTCGAAGCCTTCTACCCTATGTTGCTGTTAATGAACTCTACCACAGATATGCGCTAGTCTTTTTACAAGCATTGTGAAATTAGACCGCAGATGACTAGTGCTTATATTATAGTTAACGCTCATTCTTGAGAGGCTGATCAGGGTTCCCTTCGTTTAAAAGTTGTCTCATTAGATGACTGATTGGTCTCTTGAGAAGAGCACGAACAACGAAGAAGAGGAGCGTTCGATTTTAGAAGTACCAAAGACTTTGCAAGTCTTTCGAGATCCATACTCATTCATTGCGCTGCCAACCAAGGTCGTTGCGTTCGCTTTCTTCTCAAAACGCTTGGACCCGAGCCGTGTTTTCTTGCAGGGTAATCGAAGGTCCTCAATCGGCGCCATCCCCTCCATCCCAGCACCGATGCATCAGCTTAAGTAGGGCTCCTGGCAGGTAATCGGCGCTTGCCTCCTCACTGACCCCGGTGGCTCTGTCTACCCCGACCGCCACGTAAGAGAACATACTTTTCTCTATAGTATTTGATTTTGAGACAGTCAACACAGCCGACTTTCCCTCTCTTTCTTCGAAGACCCGTCCAAAAAACCTAACGAGTGGGGGAAGGGGAGAGGGCTGGAGGGAGCAGGGTGAGATACCTCTCGATCGAATAATAGTTACTCCTAATCCCGCAGAAAATGGCGACCCTTCTGTTCAAAATAAACCGGAAGCGGAGCGTTGACCTTGCTTCCAATCCCAATGCACCTTTTTCTTTATTCTCTCAGCTTTTCAGCGACACAGTAACAGAACTGAACACAAGGGTTTTTGTGTCTGACGTGAGAGCTAAAAAGCCGTGGAACTGTGAGAACGTCGTTTGTAGACGTTACGCGAAGTTTCCCAGCATTCATTTCTGAAAAGCCGAGAAAAGGTCCTGGCAATGCGGCTGAGGTGCACGGTTCCCGTCAAGTGTAAGAGATGATGCAGCGAAATCTTGCCATAACTCATCAGCTCGGCACAACATTTGCGACGGCAGCATGGAGTACAAGAAACAAATGAATATCATGCCTACGTAATACATAGTTATATTTACCTTGTTTCAGTGCCGATTCGTTCAATGCTGAGCACACTGTCGTAGCTATGCATGCATTGGCCGCAGTAACAGTTTTATTACTAATTACAAAGACTTTCACACTACCAACTCTCTCCGAGGAGCTCAATGCCAAACATGACAGGTAACTACAAAAAGTACCGCTTTCTACATAGCTTGATGTGAATGTTCGAGCTACCTTTTTCCAGGTCATCACGGATCAAGCGTCAGTTCTTCCCTCCTATTGGTGGAATGGGCGGTATGGGTGGTAATGGCATGGGGGGTGGTGGCAGAGCTGGTGGAGGAAGGGGTGGTGGCCCCGCAGGCGGTCAAGGTGGAGGCGGCGGAGGAGGTGGAGGCCGAGGTGGTGGACCAGGTGGAAGAGGTGGAGCAGGAGGAGGTAATGGTCCACCCAATCCCCAGGGTGGGGTGAACGGATTTGGTCCTCAGCAAGGAATGGGTGGACAACAGGGTGGACAACAAGGTGGAATGGGTGGTTGGGGTGGGCAACAAGGTGGACAACAGGGTGGCTGGGGCGGTCGACCGGGTGGAATTGGTGGATGGGGTCGCCCACCACTTGGTTTTGGGGGATTTGGTCCTCCACGTGGAGGATTCCTCCCCTTCGGGTGGGGTCGTTGACAGTGATGGTACGCACCGATAAGTTATTGATGAAGAGAATCTGATTGAATGCTCTATTTTATTTTTTCCACGACATGCTATTTTCCGCATGATGTCATCGCAGAAATCTTCAACTCTCGATATTCGCTTTCTATTGAAACTTATGTGTTCGTAAATAGCAGCCATTAATAAAAGATATTTCAGTGGTTTTTTGAAGAAAGCACGTGAAAGTACAACTAGAAAGGGAGATCTATCCGGCGTTACACCTGTGTCTCCTAAAGGAGATGCTCAGCTGTGGTCCATTTTCTCCTCAAACAGCAATCTCTAACAGCGCTTGTACCTTACACTAGGTCGTCGGCGGTTCAAGCGGTTCAATAGTAAATGAAGTAATGAGAAAATATGGAGTTTCGGAATGAAAATTCTGCTTTTTAAAAGTGCCACGGTATGACGGTTGGCAGCAAAAGCAGGGTTTCAAAAAAGAACGATACTATTTATTTGTCGAATGGTCCAATAGTGGAATGTAAAGAAGACGTCGTGACTAACAAGGAAGGTCTTTCAGGGTGTGCCAAGCTTTTTCAAAACGGTCTTTTGCATGATATAGGGGCACATGCGGGAACCACAGAACCATGGTTAATTTTTCCTGAACGGCCCTCTGAATACCAGAAAAGGGGGTCCCTAGTCACACCTTTTTCACCAGTTTTTCAATCAAAGTCTATTTGTAAGGGTTACTGACGTTCCTAATCATGAATTTGGTACTAATTATTCATGCTAACTCCATTTTGCGCGAATTTGGAAACGTCAACACGAAATGCAAAAACTTGTCACCACGACTAGGGACCCCTTTTCTGGTATTCAGAGAGCCGTTCAGGAAAAATGAACCATGCTTCTGTGGTCCCCATATGTGCCCCAATGTCATGCAAGAAACCATTTTGAAAAAGCTTGGCACACCCTGAAACTCCTCGCCGCACCTGACATTGAATCGGTCGTTGATTGATACACTCGGCTGTTTCGATATACTCAAGCAGGAATTAAGATTAAATCGCAACCCCGTGCCTTCAGGATTTCTGTGCATTTCTGAACGAACCTGACTTTGAGGTCACACAAAGTTAATGCCTCTTTCCTCGAGTCGATATTTCAGTAAATACACAAAAGTGTGCAGCGATGAAAGACAGTGCACAGATGACAAGATGAGGCGTCCATAACATTATTTTGCAGGATTTTTTTGATTAATTAATTGAATTAATTTGCTCTGTTTTAGGGGGTCGTGCCAGGATCTCGATTTCGGGGGGGGGGGGGTCGTACTTCTGCGACCACGTACTCGACACGATTTTCACCCTGATCCTCACCCAGGCAGATAACTAAATAGCCAGTGAGAGAACAATGTGACTACGCTTCGGAAAGGATCATCTTAAATTGTCTCATCGTCATTCTCATTACTATTTCTCGAATGGATTTTCCAAGAGGTTTCGCACATCTAAGGTTTGTGGAGATTTACAAGATGTTGACTCGATAACCTTCCAAAAAACTTATTCTGAACTCCGACTCCATCTAACAAAGGGAATAAGATGCCATCATTAGCAGTCTCAAAGCGAGAGATTACGATAAAGTGTGTGTCCAAGCATGAAAGTAAAAAACATGCACCAAAGGAACCAATAGTCGGAGGCTCGAGGAAGTGTGATTTGGCCTTTTCGTGGCCAAAGTTGCGCTAGTGCAGCGCCCTGCGGCTGAACACCGCCCTGAACTCCGCTTTCGCGCTCCTGTGCCCGCCCAGTTAGCATTGTTCGCTGCCATCACTCTTCGCGTGTGCCACTTACTTTTCGGAGACCGTGGTTCATGGGCATCAGATTCAGTCTTCTCAGAGACTTACTGCACTACGCAATCACGAGCCACCGCTTGCCGGCTAGGCAGCTGCAGAAAGCCCCTACAGCGGGGCGGGGCATCGTGAGGCGGTCTTTCGATCGCATCGCGACACTGCCGCCGAACAAGAATGACGAATAAGCAAGTAAAAACAGGCACAAAATAACACAACACCAATCAAAATACTACCTTACAAAACGAACAAACCGGCTACGCTCAATAACACAAATAGCAGCGCGAATCCAGCTTCACACACCATACGACCAGCCATTCAGAGGATCCATGTAGTCGAACCAGGCGAAAACGTGCGATACGCAGGAAGCGGCTACACAGACTCGACGGCGGACAGCGGTGCAGGAAATACCATGCAGGAAAAGGCGAACACGCGAACATTGAAACACGGGCTCAGATCGGACGAGTTAACTGGCGATGGAATGACAGACGTGACAGTGGAATACTAGACGGTAACGGATGATGTATAACGAAATAATTGTTGGCTAGGCGGAGACTGTGGAGTCGCACACCGAGCGATTGACCGACTAAGCTGAGTGCGAACGGCGGGCGTTTGTATGAACGGCAACGCGACGAGGCACAATCTTATTACGCGAAGACGGCGGACCATCCACGATACCACCTGCGCCAAGAGCCAAGAGTAGTTTTCTTGCGCTTCTTGATCGGAGTACCAGTACAGAGAACAGTATTATGAGTCCCGCGACAGTTATTGCAGGTGACGGTGCTTACGTTAGCACCGCGCTCCGAGCGCAGACAGCGGCTACATAGGTGCAGTTCTGGCAGCCGCATAGCTCGAGAGATCGGGTCGGGATAACGGTGGCACCGTCCTTTGTAGTGGTTATCGACGTTCTCATTTGACATCGAGCAGAAAACGCAAGAGGACCGGGGGGTCGTGCGCTCCATCAGAACGCGCACATCATCTTTGATCTCAGCAACCATGTTGGAAGAGAGTGTCAAGACGGCTGACAATATTTTGGAGAGTCTGGCCGAAGGCGTCGTTCTCAGTAAGTCGTTCGAATTGCAGCAGCTCTATCTCCCGGAAGAGGTCCGTCAGACATGTAGCATTAGCGCGTGTGTCAGCGTTTATATACACAAAAATGAGAAGGCTCTTAATCGTTCTTTTCTAGCAGAGATGATTCACTATCAACGTCTCTATCTCGGCAGGCAAGCTCTGCTTAGACAACACAAGAGCGCTTGTAGGATCGCGTGCAGTACTGTGAATAGGAACTTCCCGAGAACTATTGATGTCTGAATCAAGATTTTTCCTAACCACAGCAGGACTATGGGTCAGAAAAAATACGTGGACGCGATCAAAACCGACAGCATTCCTGCTGTCGTCAACGCTAACTTCCAATGCTCTATGAAAATCATTTTCATAGGTGCGAAATCGGGAAGGTGCAAGTCATGAAACCAGTCCAATTGAGGAGCGGATTTTTCCACACTCTGGATGAAAATGTCCTGTTGTACGCCAAGAGGTGGTAAAACAATACCCCTTTCAATGTGACAGAGAAGTTTCTACTGCCGCACATTGGAAACATTCCGAGTCTATTACGGCATTGTCAAAATGGAGCCTGATATGAGATGACAAGTTTTTTGGGCTACACTCCACAGAGAAAGTGTGGTGTGCGCATGTGACGGTTGTCCATGATGGTAGAGTAACGTAACGTAAAATCTAAAGCATTTCTCCGTCTTGGCAATTATAACAACCAGTGATGGGCCCGGAATGCAGAGTGCGCGGAATGTCCGCATTCAACTGAGCGCTCTTAAGTTTTTTGCGAGAAGATATAACGATTGTTGTCTCGCCATGATTCGATTCTGCTATGACCTTTCTTTTTTTGGCCGACATCTTGTATAGCGGAGTGGCAACCAAAAATCGGCGTTTTTTCTGATGCTTGTTAAAGTGCTGTACGGGCATCTACAATTGCGTTTCATCCCGGTTACCTCGCATTCACAGTAGCGCGTGTTGATGCACGAAGAGAAATTGTTTTGCGCCCGTAGCTTAGTTAAGCATGCGACAGGAAAGACGAAGTCTTTGGAGACAATGAATGTCTCATTCGCCGAATGCGCAAGAGTGTCATGTATCCCTGTGAGCGTTTGCTGAGATATAACAGGAAACTCAAAATCAGCGAAAGCTTTCGTCGAGTATAGTGTCGAAAATAGACGACTGCGGTTTTCTTGTTATACATCTGAATCTGGATATCAAGCTCTATGAGTGGCTAGCATATGTTACATTTAAAAACTTCGTGTAACTGTGATGAAATTGGCGCGTGATAAATTCTGTGAAAGGTGCAGGACCTGAACGGAATCGCGCACAAGCACTCAACGCCGCTGCACTGCACCGAGCACGCGCTGTATCCTGGATATTTTGCACTGTTATTGAGTTCTTATATCCATGGGTGCTAGTGACTTATCTATCGTCAGTGCAAGACCCCATTCCGCGGCACCTGGTTGATGAATAGCCCGGTGTTCAGTTTCTCTGCTCTAAGACAGAGACACTTTGGAATAGGTGTAGTGCTCAGAAACGCGCTTAACGCTCACGTAACCCACGCTTACATTGTGGTGTTGCAGTCGTACGCATAAGCTCAGCTGTAAACTATTGAATAAAATTTCCCTACGGTATTCATAGTGACACGAGGCTCGGTCTGAACATAGTAACTCAACGGAGTGTCGCATATAGCCATTTTGGCATGCTGACGTCATTGTCACAACTGGCGCTACCAGGAGAACGGGTGCGACCTCAATCGGACGGAGGGCTGCTGGTGTAAACATTGATAACATGAAGGGCTGGCTCCTTGTTTGTGGTGGCTGAAGGATAGATAGCTCTACATTGGTCGTCTGGGATACATCACTTGACGATGTGGAGCATATTTCGTGTTAAGCACCAGCTTAGTATGAGCACCAAAGTGATGATGATGTAGATGAAGAGAGCAGCCGACAGAACAGAACTGTGTCGTTTTAACGTTGTTGTTTATCGCATTTACATGCAGGCTTCAACTTCCATATGCTGCAAACTCGATAGAGTCCGGGCTACTCTTAGACCAGAAAGAAGTTGTATTGGTGAACTATTTTCGAGAACGAAGGAGCTGTAGAGGTCTATCCCAATGAGGATATGGAAGCTGGTGTTCCTCATGCAGCTTGCTGTTTGCAAGGCAAATGTTGTATGTTTCCATGAAACGCACGTCTTTCTGTAACAAACACGGACGGAAAACCCCTGGTTTTGTGGGCTTCGTTTTCATTGGGTACTCCAGTTGTCTCCCTTGGGCGGTTTGCACTTTCAGTAAGACTTCATGTGGTATGGACGTCTCACAGACACCACTTATCCCAGAGAGTGAACATTGTTTGCTTTTGAGAACTGGCAGAGCTAGGTATTCCGCCGACTGCTCCAGGACCAAACTGACCTGAGCGCCCGTATCTAAGAAAAATAGCGCCTCTTGATAGTTTCGGGTTGCATAATTCCACACTGATCCCTCTGCCGTCATGAGAACGATTTGTGCCGATCTTGAGGGAACTCTGGCCTCGGTATTCAAATTTTCATTTGTACCCGTTACCGAATTGTTCAGCATGTGATACAGGTAAGGCTCATAATCGAGCGCGGGAGTTTGCTTTATGTTTTTGACTTCATTCTGTTGAACATCTTCTTGTAAAGAACTCTGCACCACTTTGCGTTTCTCGTTTTTTACTTTGTCTGACTGAGTGATGTTCTCATTGAATAGGCAGAAGGAGTCGTCGTGTAATTTTCCGCAACGCCTGCAGTTAGGTCGCTTGCATGCCATACTTCTATGATCTTTGGAAAAGCATTTCCAACAGAGAAGTTTTTCTCCATCACCAACTTTCTGCGCTTCACTAGCCTCCTCTAACGCTGCGGCACTGAAACGATGTGTGGTTGGTTCGTTCCCAGAAATTGCAGCGAAATGCCTTTTTGACATCTTCCGATTTTGAGTGTGGAGACGAGAGATTTACGTCCTGATAGCCCAAGCGTTCTGAAACTCTGAATTTTAATTCTGAATTTCGCATAATTACTGTCTCAAGGTGGTCCAGTGCCTGTCCGACTGAGTAGGTTTCTTCACCTTTGCTCTCTCTCAAGAATTCCTCAACTATATGTTGAGGTAAGTAGTTTCTGAGTATGGTTGTCTACTCCAGCACGGCGTATCTTGTGAGTTTTATGCATAGTCCCGGCACTAATATGAGGCTCATTTCAGTCACAAGTGAATCTTAATCTCGCGAGAACCCTTCTGCAAGACCGTGGTTCCCGTGCCTGTGGAAGGGCGTTCAACCTAAAAGCCAAGGTCAGAATGGCTAATTTACGAACTTTTCAAATTTTAAGGGTCTATCCTTAGCTAATAAAGGTGCTTTGCTGCGTGCTTACAAGTCGTATGTGCGACCCCTGGTTGAATCCGGCACCGCGGTATTCAACACCACAAGGAGGAAGCATGTCTATGCGCTTGAGAAGGTTCAGAATAACTTTACTCGTAAACTGCTTATTCGAATTGGTGGGTTTTTTGTACTCTAAAATACCAAAGGCAGCTATTAGGAATCGGTATCTTGGACTTACATCTTTAGAAGTAAGGCGCAGAGTTTTCGACCTCTGTTTAGTTCATAAGCTGGTTCAGGGCACGTGTGGTTACGGTGCCTCTGATGTATTCAAATTAAGATATTCGAGAACAAGGGGAGGCTCGATGAAGATCTCGTTGACACGGCCTAAAACTAACTTACGGGCACGAAGCTTCACCTTTAGGGCCGCTAGCGACTATTTGAAGTTATTGAAACATATACCCGTCACTCTATCGCTGGCGCAATTTAAACGCCATGTGGTCAATTTGCTGGTGGGCAATGGGGGTCCTAATGTTTTATGAGACTGACTTACATCGATTAACATATATTTTATAATTATATCGGTCCTACTTGATTGTGTGTACTTTTTGTTCAACAATTCACATTGTGTTATTGTTACTTTTCTCACGTATGCCTTACGCAAACGTAATAAACTTATAACTCCGGATTACATTGGCTCGTATAGCGGAGATGTTGTCATACTTCTTTTTTATTGTTTCATCCAGTGATAGTTTTCGGACATCGCCTTTATCCCTTTTATACTTGTGGCTGCTTTACCACTTAGGCTTTCTTTCAGTAGCATTATTTTTTCCATGGTATTTAGCGATTGGTTGCTGTGTATCAAAGTGTCGTACATAGCCCAGTATTCTTGGAAATTTTCTACATTCCCTGCAAAACGTGGGAGCGCTATCTGTGGTGCTTTGATTGAGTTGCACGTCATGCTGGCATTCCTTGCATTCAAATTCCCGCTATCAGTTACTGCGGTCTGCGTGCTTTCTACGGCTGGCGCGTTATGTTTTTGCTGCGACTGATGCGAGCTTTTTTCGAGATTTTGCTCGTTGTTGCGAATCGGAGGCGTCCTGCACCAGGAGTAGCGGGCGAGGAGTGCTATCGCTAGCTTAAGGCAGCTCCTAAGTTGGTTCTTCCCTCCCCCTACTTGGCCGTCTACGCCACGCTGCCTCCCAACTCCCAAGGGGCTCGCTGAACTATCCCCAGCCACTGCACCTGTTAGTTTAGAACACTTCTAGCGCTGGCATCGTCTGGGCTCATATCCCGCCACCAGCATACCAAAGACACAATGTACTACATCGTATTGCTACACTAACACGACACTAAGATATATTAGATTTATGTTACTTAGCAAACTATGTACAATAAGTTAAATTGTTAGTATCCTACGTGGAATAAAAGAATGTCAAACCTCTCCGCCGGGAGGGCCTGTTGCCTACGTCGCCTGGTCCGGGTTGGCCCGGACCAGCCAAGGGAGTTTTCTTGAAGCCGTCCTGAGTATGACGGAATAGTGGAATATTGAACAGATTCTAAGGGCTCGTGCCCTAGGTAGCAGCCACACCGGGACCAGCCTGGGCGACGGGGCCGGAGTCTCTCCGAGAGCGGAACGGCAAGGCCGTTAGGGACGTTAGTGGGGCCGGCTGAACTAGTAAGTGGGGCCG
>MU871086.1:18583-29696 GCA_036418205.1 Ostertagia ostertagi
GACTTTTAAGTCGAACCCTGCACACTGTGAACTAAATCGCATTGTTTGGTGGGATTCTTAACTGGAATGTGGGTTGAGCGACATGCCAGTTCTTCCGTGGGATGTAGAACTCAATTAGACTTTAGATCTTGACTTGGTCGCTTCATAACAGCTTCTTTTTCTGGGTTTAGGAAGGCGGCAGTGAGGAGGTAGGCCTGCATTGGGTCATTTCCGCGATAGAAAACCCATCTTTTCCGGCTAGTTCTGACTATCGAAGGAAGCATTGTATTCTACAGACTGTTCTTGTACTTAGCCCAACCCACATTTCGCTGGATACATAGAACTGGGGAATCGCCGAATGGTCGGACACATCTTCATCCATGACAATACTTCCACTATTTCTGACTGTTGGAATCTTATACTCAAAATGAGGTTCCCATTTGACAAAACACTTCACAGGGTCCACAACATCATTTCTAGGAAGATAGAAATCCCATTCGTCGCTGAGGACAAAGTTTCACCTCTCGCCTTCGGTCCATGTTAGCCGTTAGTGTGCGGAAGCCAGTTGGGCCATCCTGCTCTTGAAGCCCAACAATGGCTTCTTGTTGGGACATCATCCGTAATATTCACCAGGTCGCGGCCGATGTTGGGCTGCACTTGGACTTTCATATGATTAGGAAAAAACCAGAAAAAGTTGTCTCTTAGTTGGGAATGTCGGGGGCACGGGACGTGCCAACCACCCTTCGAAGTATTTGAGGAGGGCCAATTTTCTTGTGAGGATACTTTTTTGTGAATGATCATTCTTCTTATGCTTACTCGACTCCAATAACGCTAGAAACATTCGATAATATTGCTTCCGTAGAGACTGAACTACTAAGAAACAATTTCAATTTCGTATTCCGGATTGTAGGGTTTAAAAAAGGACCCCATCCCATGGAAAAACTGCTTCCTTTGCATATGAATTCATTTTGAAATTACACATTGCTCAATGGTTTAACTAAAATTAACAGAAACAAGTGAACATTGAAGAGTAGGAATCATAATGATAAGGGAAACAAAAAGTTTCCAAACTTTTGACGCGCCATTACTTGAAAAAAATCTTATTTCTCAAATATGATTATAGGTTTTTGGAAATTATTCTTCCCGTCGTATTCTGAACTTGATTTTGTATGGAATATCTAAATTTGGGACAATTTCGTTGTGTGTCGGCCGCGCTAGATCAAAAATAAAAAAGTTTCCAAACTTTTGACCGCTACTGTAGTTGTCGGTTTGGTCAATTTTTGTCGGCTAGACCTCCCATTTCGCACGCTTGGAATTTGAAAACCCTGGAACAGTGGTAGAAGAGAAACATGGTGTCTTGCAGATAATCTGTCTAACTGTCGTGAGTGATATTTGAATTACTGTAGTTAGTTCCTATTGTGTGCAATTGCAGACAAATCTACTAAAAGACGTAAATGACTTTTGCATTATTCTGTCTGGTTCATTATGTTGTCTTCAACTGCAGAACAAGTTTTAAACAGAAGGGAAGCCATCGTATCACTGCGATTAATACGTATCACCTGTATCACCTGTCACCCGTTGATCGTCGATTTGCTCCAGCGGCCGCCAGCAACGTCTCCATTCGTCCCTGCGTGCTAGGATGGTCCAGTGGATCCTCCTTGCTCGAGGGACACGAAGTGTCCATCACTTCTTTCTTTCAGTAGCTTTCGTGAAAATCATGACCATCGCCCGACGGTCGCCACGGTCGTTGACGTCCCTAGATCAGCTCGTAACGCTCTGTCCAATGACGGTCATCGCAAAATCGCATGACGTGCCGGCCCAAACCTTATCTTCGATTCCTTGGCGAAAACGGCAGCGTCCCTGATCTTCGATCGTTGGCGTAGTTCGGCACTCCGGATTCCCCTCTGCACTTGCGTGTATAGGGTTACTCCTAGCATCGTCCTCTCGACAGCGCGTTGGATAACGCTGACCGCATGCTCGTCCTGCCTGCGCAGAGTCCAAGTCTCTGAGGCGTAGGTTAGGGCAGGAAGGACAGCGGAATCGAAGAGGTGGGCACGGAGCCGGATGTTCTTCGTCTTCTTCACTACTCCCTCGATGTTCTTGTACGCTCCCCAAGCCGCTCGTTTCCTCCTGCTCAGCTCTGGAGCTAGATCGTTCATCATATTGATTTCCCGACCTAGGTACACGTAGCTGGAGCATTCGGTGATGTTCGTTCCGTTGAGCGTGAATGGGGCATCAGAAACCAATCCGTTTCTCATAAACATCGTCTTCGTTAGGTTCAGCTGTAGACCAACCTTACCACAGGCGCAGTCGAAATCAGCCAGCATTCGCTCCGCTTGCTCGATGTTCGGCGTTATAAGAACGATGTCGTCAGCAAAACGAAGGTGGTGTAGTTGCCGGCCGTCGACCTTCACTCCCATGTCTTCCCATTCCAGTTGACGCATGACGTTCTCGAGAGCGGCGCTGAAGAGTTTGGGCGAGATGGTGTCGCCCTGTCGAACCCCTCTCTTGACGTCGATGATGACCTCCTTGTAGAATGGTGAGATTCTGGTCGTAAAGTTGCTGTAGAGCTCACGAAGAATCTTGATGTACTGAGTAGGGACGCCCTGGTTGCCCAAGGCTTCGATGACCGCTTCTGTCTCCACAGAGTCGAAGGCCTTCTTCAAGTCGATGAACGTGAGACAAAGCGGCATCTTGTACTCTCGTGAAACTTCAATGAGTCTCGTAACCGTGTGGATATGGTCGATCGTGCTGAACCCTCTTCGAACCCTGCTTGCTCGCATGGCTGTCCTTCATCTAGTATTCTGCCGATCCTGTTAAGGATGACTCGAGTGAATAGCTTGTAGATTACAGACAGCAGGCAGATTGGGCGATAGTTGCCAATGTCGTCCAAGTCTCCCTTCTTGTACAGCAACACGGTCCTGCTGGTTTTCCACGGAGTGGGTACCTTGCATTCCGACAGGTAGCGCGTGAAGAGTCGAGCCAGAGTTTTGATGATAACTGGCGGTGCATTCTTCAGATGTTCCGGTTTAACCTGTCGAGACCGGGTGCTGTACGATTCTTCACCGACTTGATGGCGTGTCGGACTTCGGAAGAGAGAACTGAGGGGACGACGTATCCATCCTGTTGCAGTTGATAAGTGGGCAGATGGACATGGCTATCGAAGAGATCCGAGTAGAAGTCGTGGATGACTTTCTCCATTGCCCTTCGGGATGCAGTAACTGTTCCATCCGGACGTCGGAGGCAGGTCATCTTGGTCTTGTAGCTGGCAAAGCTTCGGCGGGCATTGCGGATGCTCCTCCCAGCCTCTGCTGCTTCAGCTAATACTGCTGCTCTTCGCTCCTTGAGATCTTCCTTTATCGCCTCTCTGCATAGCTTCGCAAGCTCGGACGTGAGTCGGTGATTGCCTGCAGCTCGTGCGGCTCCACGCTGGCGTATCAGTTCGAGAGTTTCCGGAGACAGACGTCCCTTGGTGACTTTCAAACTCTCTGCCTTCTTGCCACAATCGTGAAGATGTTCAACGAGCCGATAGTACTCCTCGTCGATGTTTTCGATGACGGAATCCTCCCATAAGCTGACGAGGGAAGCGAAGTGGTCCCAGTTGATGACTGTCCTGGGACTTCGCTTCCTGAACTTTGCTGCTCTCTCAACACGCATCGAGAAGTGGAATCTTGCGCGGAGGAGACGATGGTCCGATCCCGTGTAGAACTTGGAACAACAGCGACGTCGGTCAGGCAAAACCTTCGATTGAAGATGTGGTCTATCTCATTATGGAACTGTCCATCAGGTGACTCCCAAGTCCAGCGAAGGTGAGAGGGCTTCTGGAACTGCGAGTTACCAGATTGGTATTTGTCCGACAAAGAACGTCAGACTCTTCGCCCTGCTCATTACGTTCCCAATCCATTCCGTGAGTACCGATGTGAAGTTCTTCAGCCGTTCTTCTCGGGCCAATCTTGGCGTTGAAGTCGCCGACGATGACCTTGAAGAAGGTATGATCTTCCTTGTAGAACTTCTCCAATTCCATATAAAATGCTTCGTGTTCCTCCTCGTCGTAGCTCGATGTTGGTGCGTAGGCGACGAAGATTGTCAAAGCAGGAGTTGAACCACATCTTCTCAATCTCAAACGTCCGATTCGGGTCGTAAGGCTTTCGTACGAATCGATGTTTATGGCCAAGTGCGTGTTGACGAGGACACCCACACCGCCAACGCCTCTGCTGTCGCATGTTCCAAGGAACAGTTCTTCTCCAGTATCGAAAACGGCGTGTAGCGGTTTGATCTTCCTGGCCTGCATCATCAGATCTTCGATGTGAGCTTCGGATGCAAGCGTTCGTGCGTTGAAAGTACAGATCGCCATCTTAGTCCTTCTTCGTTTAGGCAGCCTATCCGGGCCCTGAGATTCTAGCAGCCTCTCCCGAGCGGTCCTACCCAACGCTGCCGTATTGGGGGCTCCCTCAGGTTCAGGGGAATGAGGCCCATCCATATTGCTGTTTTCGGCATATTGAAGGCACACGAGTAGCTTGCCAGGCTCTGTCGTGCGGGCTAGGATAGACCTCCAGGTAGTTAGCCACGCTATCCTGGAGCGGAACAAGGGGCTTATTTTTTGGAGGCGGCCCCGAATCGCCTCCCATGTACTTCCCAGTCACTTGAATGCAAGCTTTTGGCTGTGCCGACATGCAGGATACCAACCGCACACACACAGAGCGCACCACACACGCAAGCATGCATGGATGCGCCTGAGTGGAGACAGCTGGTATGAATCAACACAGCACTACAGAAACAGGGAGTCCATCCCCTGAATCCACCTGCGTCTCAGGGCAAGTACATGGTGGCTTTTGGTCCGCGATTTACCCCCTATCCGCCACCTGGGGTCGCGCCACGTAGCCTCGCCACCAACCGGCTCGAGATCTTTCAGTGAGAGAGGACCCTCAGTGAAAGAGATCCGTGGATAATATGATATTAATACGTATAGAGTCTGCAATTGCAGAAAACATTCAAAAGGCATAATAATAACGAATTAGTAAGAACTCGAAGATCGAATTAAATAGTAAGAACTTAGAAGTGAGAATTAGCTAACATATAGTAAGACACATAAAATCATTACTATCGTGAGTAAGCACTGTATATTTTCAGGATGTATCGGTCGTTGAACTTGTCGCCTATTAATTGTTTGTTTATTTTTGTTGATCTGCAGATACTGTTTATAGGTCCCGAAAGGAAAATGAGCATCTAATTTGTGTTTATTTTGCAACTTGCCGCTACTTGCCTAAGAATATCATTTATTGTTTCATCGTATGTGTCGCACTATGTCAGACGTGAGTAATTCTGAATTTCTAACTTATCCATGCTAATAAGTGTTCTCGATTTTCTTACACTGTTAAATTCAGAAGCCGGGTTTTGACATCGAAAATGTTGATCAGGAGAAGGGTTTCAAAAAACAGCAAGAAATGGTTAACAGGACTGTGCTGTCAAAACAAGTAAGAATACTGTTCTTTTCTAACCCGAACAAACTGCCATTGCGTGAAGTGGTGAAGAGGTTTTCAACCGAAATAATCAGGTATTTTGATATATTATCATATGTACTAATAACTCCATTGATTTTAATTTTAGATACGATAATCCATCTGACGCAAGCCCTCTCGGATAGGTGAAATCAGCCGGCGGAAGTAATGAAAGTACCTGTTTTCGAGTAAGTTTTCATGGATAGTGTGGCAGACCTTTTGATCGTGCCACGGGAATTGTTTATTCCCTTTTATTAAGTGGTTCAGTGGTTTTGGAATATTTATTGGAATAGACACATAGAACAATTTGATGTGCCGACCAGCCTCGTCGGCTCTGACGATGAAGATGATGCCCGTTGGGCGGTACTAGGGCTAAGCGACCACCAACTAACAAAGGGTCGCGAGAAGTTTTGTATGCTTGCTGGCGTGGACACTCCCCACGCCAGCAAGCATATAAAATTCAAAATTTTAATAAGATGATAATATCCTTGGTTGCTGCTCGTTCGATCGTCGTGGTCGTTGGTGAAGTAGTAGTCGTAGGCGTTGGTTGGGCGGCTTGAAATCGTGGTAAATCGGTGGAAGTGGAGTTGAATAACGTAGTAGAAGTCGTGCGAAGTAGTGGAGTGGTGTGATAGTAGTAGATTGGTTGATGTTGAGGGAGTGTAGAGATGGAGTAGTTGAATTCAATACTTTCTTTTCTTTGTGAAAGTATTTGCTTTGACCGGGCACAGTAAAGCATTGTGAGGTTGGCGGCATATTCCGCACATGACCTTACACGCCGCTTCGTGTGCCGGCTTTAAGCACTGTCCACACAATCCCATTTTTGATACTTGGAACGTACGTGAGTACGTGTTTGGGTACCGTGGACAGCGCCCGCTTGGGTGAGAATCAACGTTCTCTTCTAGTGTACAGAATATACAGGCAGAACGTGGAGTTGAACGTGCAACAAGCACTTCCAAGGCGGGTTTTAGACTATTGAATTCTTAGGAGAATTCTGAATAGAAGACAATCTGCCGAGCGTAGCCTTCGAATTGCTCGATCCGAGCAGAGATAGCAGAAGTGAATTCGTCGAATTTGAGACGAATGACGTCGCTCTTGATCGAGAGTCTTTAGAAGCTCCGTCTGGAGCTGGTCGTCGTCGAGTAGTGGATCGTATTGGGCCATATTTTTGGCTTTTCTTCATCCATATGGGCTTTTATATGGGTACCTCATTGTTTATAATTTGTACCCTCCTTGGCATACTGTGGCTCCGCCCACTCATGTTCCATTTGAGTATATACACTGATGTACATTATGAATAAAGGAAATAAACTTTATAGTATAAATCAATTATTGAATGACGCTATGGTAGGTCAATTTTGGAATTGATTCACATACTTTCTCACTGTCCGCATGGCAGATATAGTAGTGAATCGAATGCCAACCCATGCCACTTTTAATATGGCAAGTGCAAATTTTGCAATGTACACCGCGATAATTGGGAGTATTCTTATCAACACCACAATTATTATTGGGCCAAACACATAGGTGATGGCTCCCGCTATCATTAGCGTTACTACCGACATTAGCGTTACTTTCCAATATTTTGTTCAAAAGCGATTCGATATCTGGTATCCTCAAACTTTGCAACCAGTGGAAAGGTTGCGATACGAAGGTATCTTTTGCATTAAAGATACTGTTGCTATTTCTCATTTCATGGAAGGTTAATATTCCTTCCATTACTATATTCTTTTGCTTACCATCACAGATCGTGTGGCAGTTCCTTCGAATAATGGCATAGTTAAAGTTTAGGTTCACCGTAGTTTTTTTGTTCTTGGGATTACATTCTATGGAGAACGTTTGTTCTTCACATTGATTGTGATCCAAGAGGCGATGCCGGTTTTGCACGAAATTTGGATTTGTGCACCTTCCATGCATTCATAGCAACCTTGTATTTTTTCAAACTGAATTTCACATGGTTGCTTAATTACATATTCACTAACGTTAATTAAAGCGTTAGATTGAAGTGCTAGGATAACTTCCGCTTCTGTGGAAGACAGGATTATTTCCTTATTCCTAGCATTGATTTGTGCTGTCGGTGTATGGATAGGAAGAGTATCAATTACTTCTGACCTGATATGCGATATCGATTCTATCGGACAGTGGCAGCTAGCTTTCGACCGCGAATGGCAAGTACACTCAAAATGAGTGTGCAATTTCGGAAATTGTTGATAGCTGCTCTTTCTGTTGCACATTCGACAGGAATCTTATAGTTATCGGGTATCATAACAGCGTCCTTGGAACTTATCGCGAATCGTCTGTTCATCATAGGAGATTTAGGCTGTTGAATGGAAATTACAGTCATTTTTAAGTCTCCAACCGTTTGTTCAACGTAGGGCTGCAACACGTATCGAGCTTTTTTCGCAGTGTTGTACCAGATCGTGTGCACCTCTAGCGTGACTACTGGCTTCCATTCCAAGCAATCTACTACTTCGTAAGCGATTTTTGATCTAGGTTGATGTACGAACCTATAAAATGAGCATGAGGGTAGTGGTAATAGACAGCCGCATGCGAGTCCTCCGCATGAGGATGCGCATACGGAATACCCTGGATACCTTCTCGATGCACGCAATTCCGGAATGATTTCATCTCTTTGAAAATGGCTGCATCTTTCATCAGAACAGGATCCCATTTCTGGGCACCGTAGTGAGTGGTATATTACTGGAACCGAATGAAGAAGTATAGTTTTTGAGCACGTGAGCTTAATCGGATGATGGTACAGCTTGATTAGCCCAACAGTTTCGTTTCCATGATTGAAGTTGAATACATAAATTTGAGTTGAGTCTATTGAAGTTAATTTCTTCATTGTACTCATATGTGCAACTATCCCTTTGTGTGCAGATAAGGTTTACTGTATGGCGCATATACCCAAGCTGACAAGCTGACACCGTTTCTAATGAGGCAACGATGCAGCATATTGTAATCATTATCGATCTGCCCAACGGAGTAGGGTTCAAATGATTGGAGTGGGATACTCCTTGTGTCGCGCCGGCATGGACGCCTTGCTCCTCGCATAAGCTCAGAAGCATCGGGGTTCACCCTGCTTAGGAGCGGCGTTCATGTCGGCGTGAGGGTACGATCGGGGACTTACGCTGCGCCCGCTCTCGCCACTGTCCACGCGGGGGTTAATACACCAAAGGCCCTAGCAGCCCCTATGGTTACCGCTGGTTACCCGAACCCATTGACCTACGCCATGCCAAACAGGTATGAACTACGGCCATTGCGGCCTACGACGGTGGCCCTTAAACCTAGCCTACGAACATTTCCTATGTTTTACACTGAGCTCAAATATGTGCAAAACAAATACACTGCGGTAGGAATCACCGTTTGATGACTTGATGAAAAACACACAAATGAAACCATAGATTCATATGAATTCTATTATGAGCAAATACTATGAAAAGAATGATAAACACTTCTACGAAATGAAAACCACGACCTACGAACTCACGGGTCGAACCCAGTGCTCAATCCTTACGGGGGAGACGTGGTAGCGGTCCTGCGGTCCATCTCGGGCATCCATGCCCGTCCTCCTTCTGACTCCATCGACCAGACACATGGATACCAAAACAGCGACGTACGACGAACAGCAGGACTACGACGGAAGAGCGAAGAGCGCAACGACCAGACTCGGCGAGATCGACGTGAAGACTGACTGACTGCGAAGGCACGTGAACTCTGCTTCTCTGTCCTCTTCCCGAACCTTCGATCGGACGAGCGCACTGAGACCCGCGCGCACCCTACCAGGCGCGACCCTTTAAAGTCGTGCGGAAGTCACGACACCTTGACTCATTCGCAGGAATTGATTAGTTTGTTCTTCGGACTTTTCTTTAGTTTATTCCATATAGCTGTGGCAGCTAAGAAAATAGTTGCTATGGCAAGATACAGTAAAAGGAAAGCCGATATAATGGCTCCTTCTGGCCAACAGTGTGGGTTTCCTAGTAAGCCTTTGGAGAGGAATTTTTGAGCATAGATGCAGAATTCCGGAGGCGAACATTGTTCCGATTGGGTGAGCACGTCGTCTCCCGCTGATAATTTCAATGTTACAGTAGTATTCCTGTCTAGAGGTGATACAGGCAGATAAATCATGACGTCTTCGGTTCGACTTGTGTATTCTTTACAGTCATTTTCGAGGCATATTTCGAACGGTTTTTCGTTACTGGGAGGTGTCACTTTCACAATGCCGTTTTGGCATTTTATGTGTCCCTCTGAATGTTTGTGCGATAGCACTGGATGTATTGCGCAAGCGATAACTAGCAGCATTGCAACCAAAGTGTCCTGTAATTTGAGCGTCTAGGTTTTGGCGTCGCCTTATAATCGATACAGTGATGATTGAGGCTCACTGAGCGGTCTTCTTCGCCAGAATTCTCTAGACTTTCTTCGAAATTTTTGATGACTTTGTAAGCCAAAGTTTTTGCCTTTCTCTCAGGTGTTCTTTTTATAAGCGGAGTTTGAGGTTCTTCGCTTATTTCCTGTTCAGTGTCCTGCTCATTATTGTCTTGTGGAAATGCTTGTACCACTCCTCTTCTTTGCTTCTTTTTGTTTGTCTGGGTGTCTCGAAGAGAGGTTAGGTAGTCGAAGTTCCATTTTTCCCAGAATTTCAAGGACATGTTCTCCGAGTTTTCAAGTGCTTCTCTGACTTGATTTGCCGTTTGCGGGAGTTCGGGATCGTAATTAGGATCCGCAGTTTCGGCAACTGTTTGCATTTCCGGAACCGAAAATTTGATATTTCCGCAGAGAAAATCAATGGGTCTCAGCGGTATGATGCTCAGATCTGTTGTGTGCACTTTCGTGATTGGTCTACAATTGAGAATTGCTTCTATCTTTGTCATGACCGTGCAGAGCTGAATGAAAGTTCAGTTTCTTTCTGCCAATAGTTTTTTGGAGTGCGCGTTTTACTGAGCCGACTAATCTTTCCCAGACACCTCCCATCCAGGGCGCACCAGGTGGATTGAAAATCCACTGAATTCCTTCTGTAGCGCAGTAAGACATTATTGTATTGTCGGTGTCTTCGTTCTCTTCGAACAACTTCTCTATGACTTTTTGTCCGAGTCTGAAGTTTGTTCCACAGTCTGATCTAACATATTTTGGAACGCCTCTTCTCGAAATAAATCGAATAAAACTGTTCAAGAAGGCACCTGCACTCAAATTTTCAACAACTTCGAGATGTACAGCTCTTGTAGTGAGGCACGTGTACAGGCAAACGTACATTTTTTCATGTTGGACTTTCCATGGGTCCTAAAAAGTCACATGTCAACCTTTCAAGATTTTGCTTCAATATACCCTCTGTCTTGGTAAAGACGGCATTTCTGGTGAAGAGAAAGGTAGGCCGTGGCATTTTCTGCAATTTACACACTGCTTTATTAGGTTTTTAATCAGCGATGATGGTCGAGGAATCCAAAATCTTTGCCTCAACATTGTTAACATTTGCTCTCTGCCACAGTGGGCATTTTTGTTATAAATATCAGCCACAATTAACTTCGCAAGATCCGATTTACACAGAATGAATATTGGTTTTGTATCTTTGAGTAAACAAGCCTTTTGCAGCCTTGAAATATATCGAATCACACCCCAGCTGTTTTTTGAAGCTTTTTCTA
>MU871087.1:0-10018 GCA_036418205.1 Ostertagia ostertagi
GGGATGTAACACCCACCACTTCGAGGTTTATACAGTTGTTCACAAGGAGCAAATTAGATTTTCATGGTGCTCGAGTCAACATCACGATCGAACTACAATACGAGTGTCACAAGAAGACATTTTCTGAAGCATGCATTCGTCCAAATCCCAAAAACTCTGTCAGTGTTTGGTTTTTACCGATTCATCCATTAGAGTCACGAATATTACACATGTGCTGTTGTCGCGGTTCGAAAGTGCGCGACAGTGGCGCTAGGGCTTGACAAAGTGAACTTATGATGACTAATTTGAGCTAATGGACGAGACACCTCGCGCAACCTCGTGGTACGCAGCGTGGATTACGACGTAGTGGCTAACTCAAATACATCACTTCAGTGGAGGATGAAGCAATAACTAAGCAAGTCCAGACAACTCGTCCGAACGCGCCCTTTCCTCATTTCGAGAGAAAAATAGTTTGTTTTGGACATTTTTCATTTTCAGTCAGTTCGGAATCGATAGCTGTTGTTAAGCTAACCAATCTTGATGCTGGCATTGTTGCTTCAAGATAAGGATTGCTGCACTATCAAACAGCCAATGACGCTCGTGGTACCACGAGTGATAATCTAGTGCGCAGCTCGGAATTGTTACTGGCTTGATACGCTTTTTTATTCCTTAGTTTAGCTACCGCCACTGGTCCCTCCGGTTCAATGGTGATACGGTATCTCATCACAGCCTTGCTTATTTTTATAGCCCACCCCACTGAATGGGCGAAGAATATGTAGTGGCAAGTGGCACGCTTACCACGCGAGCGGTCCGGGATCAAATCCTGGGTCGTGAGTCGCCCGGGCCAACCAAGCCTTCCATCCCTCCGGGGTCGGTTAATTGGTACCAGACTTGTCTGGGAGGATAAAAAACACTGACTTGTACATCGGCTGGCCCCCGCAAGTCATTGTATAGGCCACATCGCATTCAAACGCCACTACGAATGTACAAATGGAAGTAGAATGCGTGCCGCATCCCAAAAAGGGATTGATCAACGGCAAATGCTTTATCCTTTATCCTTTACCCCAAAAAATCGTTCTATTTCTCTACACTGTTACACATCATATAACTCATCGCATGAGTGCGGTATAATACGTTTGGTATCACCGAGCTTTACACTCTCATCAGCGAGTTTGCCTCCCTCCCTTTTATTAGCGCCTTCCCAAACATAGCCGCCTGAATGTCAGGGTTCGGCGGACCTTTGCTGGCTTATTGAAAGGTGTTTACGAGGTAACACCTACAGCAATAATTTTTTGGTAACAGTGCTAAATTTGCTAGCATACTATGCAATAAAAATATAAGTTTAGTTGTTTAACCGTATAGCATAATGTTATACGTAAGTACAGATTCGCTGTCCTTCCTGCCCTAACCTACGCCTCAGAGACTTGGACTCTGCGCAGGCAGGACGAGCATGCGGTCAGCGTTATCCAACGCGCTGTCGAGAGGACGATGCTAGGAGTAACCCTATACACGCAAGTGCAGAGGGGAATCCGGAGTTCCGAACTACGCCAACGATCGAAGATCAGGGACGCTGCCGTTTTCGCCAAGGAATCGAAGATAAGGTGGGCCGGACACGTCATGCGATTTTGCGATGACCGTTGGACCAGAGCGGTTACCGACTGGATCCCTCGGGACGTCAAACGAACACCTGGACGACCGCCGGCCCGATGGTCAGACTTCTTCACGAAAGCTCTGAACGAAAGGAATGATGGACTTCGTGTCCCTCGAGCAAGGAGGATCCACTGGACCACTCTAGCACGCGACAGGGACGAATGGAGACGTTGCTGGCGCCCGCTCGAGCAAATCGACGATCAACGGGACGACAGGTGATACAGGTGATGTAATTTGCGAAAGAACTTTACAGAACGATTATTAAAAATTTAAAGGACCGGTCGCGCTAGCTGAGGGGCGGGCAAGAGCCTCATCATCATTAGATGACTATCGCCATTGGTCATTGAATCGCCCCTCTATGCCTTTCCACCAATGACGACGCTTTTCCACTGATGGAGTGGGAGCTCCTGACCGCTCTCACCCAGCGCGAGCGCTTACTTCAGGAACTGGCATTCTAGTGACAAACAATAAAATCGAAATAAGGAACACCTCTTATCAGGTTGCGAATATGCGATTTAATTGCAAAATTGAAACTGGATGTTATAACATGAAATCTATGCCTTGTGGTCTTAAATTCTTGTAGCCGAATGAAATCGCAAAAATAACAAAGATCACAAAGGGTCACCGAAACATTGCGAATTCTCGCAATTCGGCCTCACTTCTTTCTTTATGGACCCTCACTACCAGCAAAAACGCCCTTACTTAGTACGCAAAGAACTGCCCACGTGTCCATAATAGCCAGACACTTAAAAAACCCTGAATGACCAATGATGTCGGCTTTTGTCATATGTAATATTTATTCGGCCCCTTCTTGCATAGAAATATTTAACGTGCCAGAAACTCATATCTTCTTACTTGTGAACGTGTTTCGGGCGGTGGGCCGGGCCGGCGGCGCAAAACCAAACCATGCATAGTTTGAGAAGGGCATTAGATAGAAGATGTTTTGACGCCCTGAAAAAAAAGAAGAACAAACTTCAGGTTCTGCTCTTTTACCCACCCCGTCAAAGTACCAATCAAAGGTGAACGAGCACAAATCAAAAAGACGGCACGTTCACCAACCACCGCTCTTTTACCAGGTGAAGGACGTCGAGGAACTTTGCAATGTTTCGATTCCCCTACCCTATGGGTACAACCGCCCTCCTTCTCTTCACGACCCCATAAGACCCCTCTACCATCTATCAAAGGCTGGCAGTACGGAAAAAATGAAAATGTTACCACATGGCACACATCCAGCTCCGCCCACAAAACTCCACAATTGTATCTAGCGAAAAAAGCAAATTTTCGCTACTCACTCTCCTTGATAAGCTCTTTGTTCCCGAATATACAATCTACATACTAACCTGCCCCAAAATCCTAGCTAGGACGCCTTTGCTTTCACCAAGGCAAATGTGACCCCTTTGGAGGAATTCCCTGCCCTGATCCTGTCTCGACCAACTGAAAGTGCAGCCATCATCACAACACAAATGTTTTCGAGAGATGTTTACGTCATCGGTTTCTTTTCATCGACCACCGACTATCGATTTTCTCAATGAAACTTTTTTGAGTTTCAAAACACTTTCAACGCTCTTTTTCACACGGTCTATTCACAGGTGTTGATTACACACGAATAAATAATCAGGTAAAAGTCCAATTGATAAGAGAGTTATGCGATACAGTGTGTATCCATAATAACTACGAAAAACGTGAGTGAAACGTACCGTCCAAAACAGAAGAAACAGAACATGACCCCGATTATTAACGGGAATACGGTACGCGTTTGACGCGTGACGACACCTGGAGCACAGAACCGCTTAAATATATACGCTAGTGGCAGTGATGAGAACATGCATAGCACGAAGTTGATCTGAAACACGTAAAAAATCCAATTATAGAAAGCTGATTGGAGCAAAGGAATCCAAAATGCTTTCAGTGGATCTCATTTTCCGCTAAAACAAACGGTGAGTGGTACCGAGTGGGTTAGAACAATCAAGTAGTCAGAGTTGATACACGCTGTTTATGGTTTGCGTCATGCATTCTACTATCGATCCCGTAGAGTGTTTAAAGAAAGGGTTCGGACAGAACGTTCTTTGCAGTGACCTAGAAGTGATAGTCAATCACTGCATGGGGGGGAAGGAGGGGGATACTCACTTTCGCGCCTCTTGCACGCGTAGCTAAGACGTTAGCGCTCAGGGATCCTGAAGCCTTCCACCCAGAAGGATGCCATGGCCGCCCCTCCCTTTTGATATCTTATCTCTGTAGCGACCTGTTACGCCTCTGACACAGACTTGCTTTTCTCTCCGCGACATACATATTATCTTATCTTGCTGTCTGCTTCTTAGACTTCCTTGCAACGTAGAGCAAGGAGGTTCGTGATTCAGGGCTTTACGTATTACGTGGTGTAAATCTCGCTCCAAATGCAGACCTACAGTGCGCTAGCTCCATTGATACAGAACATCCGTTCGAATAAACAGGCCGAAAGTAAATGTGTTGGTGTTCCTCTCAATACGCTACTACTAACCGGCTGCATCTGTTAGATGTAACTTCTGTGGTTTTAAGTTGTGAAAATAGCAGGTACTTATGCGTACTTCAGGACAAATTGTGAGAAATGACTGCCTCGCTCCCACCTGCGGCCACGCGCACAGTATAAGAGCTCGGTGGCCGGCGGTGATAGAGGGAATTTTTTGGTGATGCCGTCCCTTCGTTCTCTATAGATTACAACGACTCTACTCACAATGTCTTCTAAACTTCACTCTCCCGCCTTTAACGGCGACAGCGGCAAATGTGGCCTATCACAGCACAATCACATTTTGCTTTTCCCTTTGCCCTCAATTATAAAACAGATAAGCCCAAAAAATTCATACCCGACATTACCTTTGTATAATCCAACCTCACCAAAAGCAACCCTTCCCTTCTAGGGGCAGATACGACCAAGGTCGAGAAAATGTCGACGGGGTTTACTCTGATAACCTGGTAAACTTCAACCTCGCCACACACGTCGCCACATCTGGCGCAGGGAGGCACCGAGTTTAGGGAGGCTGCACGTCACCTGGCTCTCCGCCCTCTCAACTCAGCTGACTTAACTGCCGTATTACCATGCTTCCGGGAACTATTAGACCTGCACACAAAGGGCAAGAAGTTCAACAGCCGTCAGCATGTGAATGAACAGATTGCATTTCTCGTCCTTTTAATGAGGTTCCGTCTTGGTTGGAGAGGTTCCTGTTTTCACATTTACTATTTTTACTGTCCATTCCCCTGTGGAGCGAAAAAGGTCTCGTTGCTTACCACCCCAAATTGCGTGACCAAATCTGGGATCGTACGCCGTCCAGAACAATCAAGCCTTCCAGCCCTCCAGGGCTGGTCAAATTGGGCCAGAATCGTCAGGGAGAATAAACTCTAACTTGTCAGCGAATTACCCTTCCCCTGTAAGGGCCAAATTCAAAATCCTTCTAAAAATCTGAATGGAAGTAAAATGCGTGGCGCAAGCTAAGAAATCGATCAATGTCGGATGCTTTTACCTCTTTTGCTTTAACTGTTGCTAATGAGCGCTGAGTTACACAGCTATTTATAATTTTTGAAAAACTTCAATACCATAATAAGCAGAAATATACCAGTAATAGTGTCACATTACCTACCCTATCCACTTGGACCCCAAAATAAGTGGCGATCGGTTGCAGCATCGTCGCACCATCATAGAACGTGTGCGGACCGGGCATTTCGATGCCTTAATCACTATAATAGATTTTCGTATTGAAAAGAACTTTTATAGTCGAAAAAGCAACGCCTACATGAATTTCAGTGTGAACGAGGTAACTACCTTAAAAAAAGAATTCTGGAAATAAATATTCAAATTTTAGGCACGTCTTACACTCCACTGTTCTGCAATTCAATAAGCAAACTGGACTTTTCACGAAATTGGCGCTAACATAGTTGAAAAAGGGGAAGAGGGAGGGTGAGCGGCATGTCTGCATCCTTTCAGCGAGATAGTGCAAATTCGCAAATTCCAGCTTTTATTGCATGTCAAGAGACTTGTCATCCCCGCCCCTTGTCCCTGAACTGTCTACACA
Organism: Ostertagia ostertagi; assembly: GCA_036418205.1. Taxonomy (NCBI): domain Eukaryota; kingdom Metazoa; phylum Nematoda; class Chromadorea; order Rhabditida; family Trichostrongylidae; genus Ostertagia; species Ostertagia ostertagi. The sequence goes on from MU871087.1 coordinate 5,673, forward strand.
TCCCAGGATCACGGACTCTTCGCTTTACACTAAAAGTCGCAAATGCCGCGCCTGGGTGGTGACAGCCCCCGGCTCCATGGACATGCTCACCGGCGGCGCGGACGCGTTCACGTGTTGGTGACGTCACAGTGGCGGAAAGGGAGCGAGCAGAGGCCAGCTCTGCCCGATATTTGTTACTTTTAAAGGAGGAATTCACGATTAGAATGAAGGTCGAAGAAAGGGAAACTGACCTAGTTGAGGGACCCACGGACCTCCTGAGGGTGCGAACTGACGCGCAATTCGCATGGAAAAATTTGACCTCGGCGACCTATCATGCCTCAAAGCTGGCGGGTCCGGCGATCTCCGCCCACCGATCATCTGATCACTCGCCGTAGTTCAATACGTGGCGAGTGATTAGATAGCTGAGAGAGCGTAGTGTTGAAGAGGGCACAGCGATGAGAGTCGCATCAATGCTCGAATCAACGGGCAAGGAAGGGGTACCATTTCTCGGGTTCTGGGCCGTTTCTCATGGTTCTTCCTTCTTTCGTGTACCACTCACCATCCCTAGGTTAATTTGAAATGGGTTGCTTTTTCATCGTGAATTCGTCCTTTAAGCCTCCGAATCGTTGCGCGCTTCTTATTCACTGGGTACTGTGTGGAAGTAAGTAGGAATCGAATTCGGAGAACAGACTTAGCTTATTCAACTTTATCTCGACCTGCGGCGGCTTTTGAAGATTTGACCGAAGGCCTTCACCTTACTCCACTAATTTTTCAAAACTTATTCTTTTGTGCGGGACCGGTACCTGGTTAACTACATCATTGCGCTTAAAGGCAAAGTTCGGGCTCAGACCCACCTAAGAAGCACTTTCCATGGCTGGAAGTGCTGGACACCCAAGTTGCAAAGTTAGCGCCACCTTTCTACATCGAAACCCGTCACCAGGACCCTAGGCGCCATGAACTTCTAACAGACTCCACCAAACATAACATGGTCCGCCCACCGATCGATGTCTTGTCTGCGTCGCTGCGTTGATCTGCTATGCTCTCTCTTCTCGGACTTCTCTACCACTCTCCGCGCTCACATTATCTCTCATCTCCCTGCCTGTCTTTTGAACTTCTCCACAGCATGAGCAAAATGCTCGTATTTCCTGTGTATTTCAGGATTTTCTTTCCTTTTTTCTCCACTGGCGGTCCACCTCTCATCCCTACTTTCACATTTGAGTGGAATCACCCATCAATGTAATCCTGATTCTTGCCTTTAAAGTACAAGTGATTGAACAAGTTGGTGTATTATCAGAAACGCAGCACAATTTGAGCGAAGTAGCGCTGGCCAAAGCTTGCCCTTCTTTCGAGACTGCCGCAGCTGTGACGTCATTTTGACGTCACCAGCACGCGCTCGCATCCGCGCCGCCGGTGAGCTTTTCTCTCCTCCCACAGCCTCCCCCCAACTAGGTTAGCACCATAAAGCTGTCCTTGAAAGTAGAGGTAGGCGAGACATTTACCCCTCAAGATACGATTACTCAATGAGCGCATGTTTCGCGCGAAAGCCGACGACGCCCGCGTATGCGCTAGCGCCAAAACACATTGGGCTTCCGAATCCACAGAAATTTGCCCTCTGCGGTAACTTTGCCGTAGCTATAAATACCACATCCCCTACGTTCAGAATTGCTTCGAGCTCTCGCAACAGGCGCCGGCTCAAGCGGATCTGATAGCAATGGCGCGCGTGACGTAGACGCCACAACCTTCTACATGGAACGTGCGGTTTTTCTTCATTGGTCAACTTACCCACCTTGTCCAAATTTCTACCCATACCTGCTTAGAGGAAAAGATTAACAAAGAAATCCAGTATAGCTTGCGAAGAAGAGAGCAGTGAAGGGTAAATGATACCGAAATGCTATTGCTTCAATTCCGGGCCTAGGATATGAAGAGATTACATAAATATAAGAATAAATAATTCAAACAAACACACAAGCGCACATACACTATTATATTAAATATCTGGCAATTAAATTGAGCACTAAGTAATTGGGAAATTATAGGACAAATTGTACATACAGTGCAATGCAATGCTGCCTCTAGTAGAATAAAATACATCAAAATCGAATAAATTTAGTGAAAGTGAACTTGAGCAAGAAGGCTAGACTGGCGAAGTCGGAAGAGCAAAGTTTGCAAAGGGGTTTTCTCTCAAAAAGCACGTACATATGATCAGAACATCAACGTCACGTGTGCGACCGATCGGCACACCATATTGCAGATAAATATTTGCGATCCCTTTCTATAGAGATTATCACGGAAAAACTAATTTGAAATAAATAACAACAAAGGCGATGGAGTGAGAGAGGCTTAAATCCGCATCAACAGAATTCTGGATTATTGAAACAGGAAATTACATTTACTGAACGACTAAAGCTGAAAGCGACAGCATCGCAAACGAGGGCTACCGCCTGTTTCGATGTAAAACCTTTAGTCACTGAAGGGCAGGAGGATGGATTGTACAGGGGTGGCCAAAAAAAAGAGACACTTCACTCCACATTTCAGACAGCATTAATCACACTTTGCTAGAATCAAATCGACTGCCCCAACTCAGTATTGAAGAGCACATTCTAATCTATCTAAAAGTTACATGACAGCCTTCTACACCGACGACATCAGAAGATTTTCCCACGGAAACATGGTTCACGGTACGAGCTCAACGAGGTCGTCGAGGTACCATAGACCATTACGACGTCCCTGAAACGCTGGTCAAAAGCGGTCTTGCACAGTCACAGCTAGTGTCTCTGGAAGCTATTCACCAGTTAATCGATTGAAGAAATTATGTAGCAGCTTCAGGCCGGAGCGATTACGGTAAGCCTCGTTGAGCTCGACGGTGACGGCAGATGACGTCATATTCTGAAGACGGCAGGGGCAGTGAAGGAGGGCCTGCTTCTGTTTACGGGGGAACACCTAAGGAATATATAAAACTTTCATTAACATCGGCTCCCTGTGCGACGAAAAGTTCGATGATGTGCCCCATGTTCGAAGTGTCTCTTTTTTTTGGCCACCCCTGTATAATAAAATATTTGAATGAAGAAAGAACGCGAAAAAACTCTACGAGACTTTAGAAGCTTCACTGCAAAAACCAAAATTTGGACTCTCACAGTGTTTTCGAGCATGCAGACTCAAGGGCATGGGTCGTGATCGAATTTGTGTATCATTATGTTTAAAAATCAAGCAAGTAGTGAGGAAAGGAACATTGGTGGGAAAAGCGAAAAGACCATAGAAAGCACTGAAATTTGTCTTGTGGGGTCAACCATGGTACAATGGAGAGACATGCTGCGAAGAGAAGGAAAACGTGAGAGAGCACATCGTGCGCGAGAGGGCGCACACACCACGTATGTCGCGGTCGATAAAGACGGCAGCGGTCGCAGCGCTCCAGCGGTCGGGCGAAAGTATTAGCTCCATGAGCACTTCTAAGTCGCGACAGCATCACAGCCCTATGCATGGGGCTTCTGCTACCTACCTAAGTCCAAGAGAAAAATTCTCAAGGAACTGATCGCGCCTATGCTTTCAAGTGGTTTGGAACAGCTTAGTCACGGGTTGAGACAGTAGCGGCGCACCGTCCGCCTGTCTGCGCCCTCTCAGCAGACAGTCCTAGCTCTCGATGTAAAATAATAGTTCGTAAGCCATCAAATGACAAAGGTCGCCAATTCAGAGGTTCAGCGAAGAAAGAAGAATGAGCGAAACAGTTACTTGACTTCGATCAGAAGTTAAAATGTGTGATTTAACACTATCTCGGCGAGAGTGCGCAGACGTGCGGACTGGCTAATCCCCCACCGGATCCAATTACTGTAGCATCTGAAGCATCTTCACATATGTAAAGAATCTGATCACATATGTAAAGAATTATAAGAGTAAGACAACAAGAAAGGACTAGTCCGTTGGAGCCGGAACAATCTCTTGTTCTACAGGGTGCGCCAAAATTACGGAGACAACGCATGAGCAAACAATTTGAACTGATATTCACAGATGCTGTTTTCTTCTGTCCTAGTTTTGGTACTGTGGTGTAGAATTGTTTATGCTTACCTTGTTCAACCACCAAAATCTATGGTAGCTGCAGCGGTTGACTGATACTGACACCGTCCCTAAATCATTGGACTTCGACGTTGAGGGTTTTTGGCACGCGACAATTATCATCGTTTTGGTGTATACCCGAGCACTATCAATAGATGCTCCAAGTGGTACAGGGGACAAGGAGCTGAATGCAGTCATTCTGGATGAGAAGGGCGTGTTTCTGTGGCGACCACGAACAGTCTAAGGATTGTGTGCGATAGATTTTGCAGGTAGTTGACGCGCTGGTTTCACTGGATGTCACGCGAGATAGCAACCAGGGG
>MU871087.1:11407-26128 GCA_036418205.1 Ostertagia ostertagi
GGTTCCTTGATGTTTCTGATGACCCGTGTATAACACAAACCAAGGAATTTCAAAAATTGCATGGATGTCGACGATTCAGAATGGGACTGTGCACGTCACTGCATTTTTGTTTTCAAAGAATTGCACCTTGCTCATCCTAGGCAACTCGAAGTCGCTGTCTCCGTAATTTTGGCGCACCCTGTAGTCTGCAAATCTTGACTAACAAAGCTAGAGAATTTAGCATAGTCAAGAAATCCAAGCAGCCGTGCTAGGGGCTAGAGCGCAGACGGATAAAGGACAACGCTTACAAAGCATGGAAAATAGAGGTTATAGAACAATATTTCCAATATGCAGGCATAACAGCGCAGTGTAAAACAGATGCGGTGAACGGCTCGTGCTGAATATGTTGCGAATTTCGTCGTACAAGGGGCGTGCCCTGCACTTTTTCAGACATACTTTCTCTGTCAACCAAACTTTACCTTACTCGGTGATTCACTGGCAGGCACCTGAAGTCAGCACTACTGCCAGCCTGCTTAACCTCACTGTTTTCAGGTCGAAATACCATTACCACCTCCCCTGCGCAAGCTGTAGCTATGATTGAAAATGAGGAAAAAGGAGGATTCTGGGTAAGTCCACTCTCTGACTAGCCAATGATCGATCCCTAGCCTTAGCAACACGTAGCGAGCGCTATGATGTATTGCAGGCCAAACCAGACGCTGTGCTCAGTAATTGTTCAAGCACCACAATCTAAGTACCATTCAAATTTCAAGTGAAAATTTAGCGCATGGCGCATTCCCCAACCTGAACCACCCCGCCCCCCCCCCTCCCTCCTCACCACCACTTTATATCACTAACATTGTTAATGTACTTTGAGGAAGTATAGGAACAATTCACTGCTATCGATCGCTACTTTGCTCAAATTATAAAGTTCCTCTATGAATTCAATGAATCGTGGGCTAAAATGGTCCATGAAAATGCTGACGGTTCAATAACTAGACCGGATGAAGTGCTAATGGATAGCGCAAAGTTTGTCCATGTGGCAGAAAAATCCACCATTACACATCGACTTTGATCTGAACCGCGTCGCAAACGGATTTCAGGGTCGTTACGGTCATTTTATGGCGACACACCGCTGGTGACCTTGGACCACATGTTCATTATAGATTTTTAACTTTTAGTTCCTTAATCTTGAGAATAACCCCTTCCTCAAACGCGGCGATTGGGATATTTCTGAGCGAGAACAGAATGGAACTGAGAGTACAAATTGTGAGGCTGTGGCAAAAAAAAGCAAAAATTTCACAAAAAAAAACTGCGGAAGTGGACCCTCAACTCGTCGTTTGATTTTGGACGAGTTTACGCCTTATAATTTGCCAGGATTAGGGCACCTCTCTGGAGTATCAACACAACAAGATTAAGATAAGGCTGTTCAACACCAAATGGACTATCAAAGTAAAAATAGGGCGATAACCACGGCAGCATTATAAAATCTCACATGTGGGCGGAGCGGTTTGCGGGTGGGGCGGGTTTCAGTCCGGGGCCTACCTGCGCACTCTTTGGCGCCAAAACGACACCCCCTTCACTTCTTTGCGGATTAGCTACCCCATCTAATGGTGCATGTTCTTTCCGGCGCGCATTCGTTTTGTCGCACCCACTGCCCTTAAGCCGGCTTTCCAAAAGGGCAATGTTTATAGCAACTGACTTGGTGGCGAGAAAAATCCGACTAAACAATCGAGTGGTCCTCGGAACTATTCAATGGTCCTAGAGGTATTGTTTTCAGGGTTCATGTGTAAACAACAGGTCACGTTTCCATAGCTGCGAATTTCATAATCCCACACCAAAAATGCAGCCATGAGCGCGTTATAGCTGATCTCAACGGGAAAAAAATCAAACAAAATAGTGAAAAATGACTCCGTGCAATGGGCAGATGACAATCTATCAACTACAAACAAGGAAGTAGATGTTCGAACGAGAAACGATTAACCTTGGCAAAAATCACAAAAAAATTTAGGGCAAAGGGGTCAGTGTTAGTTTTTGCATGTTTCGGGGCGTTTTTCGCCAATAACAATTTCAAACTGGTCTCTTCGTTTCGGTGATGTTGTAATGTCCGCAATCGCTCACCCTGCATGCAAAATTCGTGGCGCTTTGCTGAAGTAACATTGCGAGGAAGGTGAGACGGGGGGGGGGCACAGGTGGTTGGCTTCTAACGATAAAAGCGCTGCCCGTCTTCAAAGCGATTTCTATGGCCCCATACATAATAGCCGGGTCAACCGACTGGTATGCCGATCTGATCTACAGTGAGGTCGTGCTCATGACCTTTGGAAGCAGGAGCTTGTTTTACGCGCTGAGCTAAGATGGTAACAAAAATCTTCATGGCAAGGTTACGCGGATTGGACTGGCATACCAATGTATAGGTAATTGGCAAACCAAATGTGGCTTCAGTGCAATAGTAGATAGCGCGCGCTACGTGGATAAAACGGCTTTTTCTGAGGAACAGCAAACGAATTCAAGCTCAATTTGGCACAGGAAATAGAGCAATCAATTCAAACCCTTGACAGAAATGGCAAAAAAGGTTAGAAAAGAAAACGCAATTGATATAAAAAACCACATTTGAGGTAAAACATTTTACGACACAAGTGCGGTGAGTGGAGCCAAGTACGAGCTTGAGCAAAAAAAATGTCATCTTTTCTCATGGCCTCAAAGTAACCATCACGACGGCTGGAGGGCGGTACGGTTCTGGTGACGTCACTAGGCGTATTTGGCAGACTGGACCCCTCAGCGTGCTGGCGGGTGTGTCCGGAACCGCATCTTATGCCGTTCCGCCAGTAACGTTCAATGACGTCACCAAAACCACTCCGCTTTCTAGCCATCGTGACAGTAATTTTTTGATCACATGTCTAGCTCAAAAAAATCCAAAAAATTTACCCGCAAGAAATTGATTGCGTTGCTGTTCTGGAAAGCCTGACTTTTCAAGCTCACCACAACTCTGACAACAATAAATATACAATTATTTATGCACAAATATATGGAAGAGTGTGAGCTTTCGAATGGCGCTGAAATCACCAAAATAATTTACCAAAAAATTGAAAAGTCCAATCAAACTTCTGGTCACCCTAGTAAAAAATCACGATGCATGTTCGAACTCCAGCAGTGCCACTTATTTCTTATTACAGAGAGAGTTACTAAACCCAAGATTTTGTCCCAATCTAACTCCCACCATGGAAACTTTACGTACGTCCCTACAGGGTCTATAAACCGCCAGCAACAGCCATCCATGCCAAATCACTACCGTTCTCGTCAGTGTGTCCTTTAGTCGCCGTTGAGTCTGACTCAAAGTCATTGTGTCTTCCGGCGCAGCATAGAATGAGTCTGCTGACGGCCTGTACAATCATTGCGATATTTGCCTATACAAATCTGATTGTCTACAAACCCTCAAATTCTCCGGCAAATCATGGGTCTCTCCATAAGGGGTAGGTTCAAAACGCTTGAAACGGCAAATTGGGCGCTATCGCAAAATAAGGGGGCACTGTGGGAGCAATGCTCCGGAAACTAGTAAAACATTTCTCTTTTGTTAGAAAAGGACTAAGCCTTAGGTGAGTGGACAGACTTCACGGTGTGTGAGCAATTTCCATTTCCCTGGCATCCCCTCCCTCCTAGGATTAGTCCTAGAAAATGCTCCGCATCTCTCGATAGGCCAAAAATTGAGCTAAATTCTAATTTTGATTCAATTTGAACACAAAAACAAAATCATTATAAACTTCTACTTAACCACGATAAGATCAATATTAAAGCTAAAACTCTACTTCAATAAAAACTTAAAAGCAGAAGACGCAAGACTGGATAGCCAAGTTCGGTAGAAGGCTGACCGCGTAGTTGAGTAAAAATGAACGGAACGTCGTCGGAAAGAGGCAAAACAAGGCAGCTGTTGTGCCCTAAGTACAACATCTTCGGAAATAGTATTGACTAGTGCAAGAGAAGGAAATTTGACAAAAAGAAAAATAAGTGGAAAAAACCTCGGGAAGCACCTTTCTGTGAGCAAATCTATACATGACTGAATTTAACGACAGTGGTTTCACAAAATCAAATAATAAAATTCGTACAGAAGAAAGCGTCGGAAATATTACGATTGAACGGACAACTGTCACAGGTACAAGGGCAAATTGTAAACAATAATAAATAAAAAATAATAAAAAATATAAATGAAATAAATAAATCCAAATGCGATAATGATAATAAATAATTTTAAATTAAATTCAAAAAATATTAAATAAATGACCAAAAATTGGGAAGAAAACCCGACAATCCCCCTGTGACTACTTGCACATAGACAAACTTAGGTTTTTGAACACACGGATGATAAAATTTGCACTGGAAAGGAATAAGATTGCGAGAAGTTGAACGGACAACTGTTACAAATGCGAACAGAAAATACCAAAAGAAAAAAAAGGAAAAAATGGTAAATACTTTCGAGCGTTTTCGCATGGTTTTATCTAGCATTGTTGCAATTGAGCACTTTCATACAAAAACCTCCAAGGGAAACGAAAAAGGTACGAGAGTTTGACGGACAACTGTTACAAATTCAAGTAAAAGTTGTCAGGAGCAAAAGAAACGGAAAGAAAATTCGGAAGGCACCTTTTTATTGGCACTTCACGCAATAAAATTTTGCACGGAATGTTGGAAAGCAATCATATAATACAATTTGCATAGAAAGGCTATGGAATTATAAAGAGATCAACGGGCAACTGTTACAAATTGACGAGTCCGCTGAATACGCTGCAAATTTGATGTCTCATGAGCAAAAGGGCAGTGCAGACATACACATGTAAACATCAAAGAACAGAAGTCACATGGGCTATGTTGTTGTTCACGGGCTTTGCTGGTGCACTCACTAACAATTACTTTTCAACAGATTACAAGTGGCAGAGTGTTATCAGTCAATATGCTACACGACAGCTGACATGAAGAGGGCACACGTTCTGAGCGCGACCTGTTATTGAGGCACTAAAATAGTCAGGGAAAGGCTCAAAAAGCACATATCTAAAGCATCAAAAATCAATTCCCATGTAGTTCATGGTCGCTCATTGGCAAGCTCATGGAGAGCACAGGCTATGCATAGTAATTGAAACGAAATGAGGTCCTCCGGCTGCCGTCGCCGGGCTGAGGCCAGGCCTTCTCACTTGCCTCTCTCTATGCGTCCATATGTCAAAAAATGAGAGCATTAATCGATACGGGTGAAGAAAATAGAAAAAGCCATTACATGTCCGCATTGACAATCAAACGAATGAGTTCGAGTTCATTCTGTCAGAGCAACGAAGTGCACCAGACGCAGGGAAAAACGAACGAGCGCGAGAAACGCGTCACAGATTTGCACTCCGCTGAGCAACGTGATTAAAGGTTGAAACGGGAAATTTTTGAATGATCCTAGCTGGGATATTTCAAAGGTGGTGAACATGCGGACGAAAGCACGGAATGAGCCGTCAAAAATGCCAGTTTGCAATCGATATATCGTGAAATGCGCCGCCGAAACATGTAGTACAGACGTGGTGGGTGGTCGCATCGTTTTTGGTCATCCTTTTTGATCGCGCTCGATTTCCGCGTCACAAAGTGTTGCCCGCGATGAGTACTCATAGGCTCAAAATCGATGAAACACAACGCGACAACGATTTGTGGCCACGAAACGACTCAATTACACGACGAATCGACACATGCTAACAAAGTTGCAGAAAATCAGCACGGGGCGGTCCAACCGCCGCCCGCCGTGTGCCCTTGCCCGCGCCCGAACTCTTTCCCCCGCGCCGTCCGCACTTGCTTCGTCACCGCCCTCGTCACATCGCCAGTTGAGTCGCCACCACGAAACATCACGCCACTCCTCGTGGTGCTCAGCTCACATGCTCGCACTATTGCATGTGCAAGCTGTTATTGATGCTAGATACTTAGGAAAGTACTACTTCGTGTACTTACCAGTACTTTCTCTGATAATCGTCGTTTTTGTCAACCGTCCACTTCGGACACGTGTTCCCTTCCATTGCTTATTTTGATTACCGAGTCGAATGCAGGGTATCCCGCGATTTAAGAAATGTGGCCCTCGCTCTTTCAGGACTGACATGACCCTCACTCAGAAGGCTCTTCCAATACGACCACCCTTCTCCCACCAGAGTCAACCCTGCGTTGCGCAGTTCTCAACGGCCACGTTGCGCAGTTTCGCCCGATTAGACACGTTCTCTCGCGCGAACATTCACACTCGCATGCTCGAGCCGTCTGCGTCTCCGCCCATACAGCGTGCGTTGAGGATCTCTCAACGTGCCGTTGCGAACTGCGCAACGCAGGGTTGACTCTGCTCCCACCCCCGACCACCACCCTCGCCATCATGGTTGTTTCCATAGTATCTGAGATCAGTAACACAGGCCAACTCCGCCCTATTTTCCCTCCAAAACGCAAAACGACCGTCGAACGGGAGGAGGGGTGGTATTGGTCCAATGAAACGGCAAATTTTCTCTACTCCAACCTACCCACCTCAAGCTACGCCAGTTACATCTATCAAGTCCCTCAAAAAACCATACATCTATCAAACCCCTCAAAAAACCGATCTAAATCGCCTCGCCATTCGCTCAACAAACCCACTACTGACCCACTCATCCCACTCAGTCCCTGAATGCGACCCCCTTCCCTTCCCAAAACCACAAAAGCGACCTTCTCGTCGAGTAGTGCGAACTCACGGTTGACCCTGGTTTAGATGACGTCGGCCGAGCGGATGGGAAAGGGAGGGGTTGAAGTGGGAGCAGGTATACCACAAATGAAGCAAATTTTCCTTACCTGTGGTGAATGTTCTGCAAAATCCTTAAAATTTTGCACATCATGAACATTGATTTCGTTTCACGAGATAGTGGGTTATGAACAAAACTTTCGCCTCCAGGCGGGATTAGAACCCGCACCTCTCGCTGACCGGGCAAGTGCGCTACAAGTTACGTTACTGGGGGCACCGTTCGCTCCAACTCAGGTTCGAAAAGAAGTAAAAATTGATTTCATTGTTCAAATTCCTAAAATCAGTCGCATCAAAGCCTACTCTCTCCTTACACGGCCAATTCCACTCGGATAAACCCCCTCACCTTGCCCTGAGAATCATTACGACCTCTATCGAGATTTGGCTGGTTGGCCGATGTTAGCTCATCCTGGTCATAGAGGTGTGAAAAAATGGTATAAAAACTTGTTTTGCATAAAAAATCGGTCAAAAATTAAATTTGTGAACCAGAAGGACATCTAGGAATTTGCCGATCGATAAAGAGCGAACATCTAAAGTAAACATAGCTCTGCTGATTCAATATGAAGCTCACACACTTCGTAGACGTTCTTATGAATGCGAATGAAACGGATTAGAACCGGGTGAGCTATACGTGAAGAAAATTTTGAATAAATATCCCCCCTCCCCACTTCCCCCACCCCAAACTTCCCCTACCCTCACCACTTCAATAGGGCACGCAAAGCCAGGCGAGCGGTGGTCAAAGATTCATCAACAGATTCGTCCAACGATCTTGAAAATTTGTAAGCTGATATTCAATCAAACAGTCGGCTAAACACAGTAAGGTAGGACACAAGTCATTCAAAAGTGCATGGACGGTGGGGAAGTGCCCATCGTTGAAGTGCGAAAAGCCGATTGATCGGCCGAATATCCAATTAATTGATTTGTCCTGAAAATTTCGTGTCAAATCAACATGACCTTGGTTCACATTGGAAAAAAAAAAACTTTTGGACAAACTATCCAAGGAGAAGAGGAACTATGCTAGATTTCTGAATACAGTAGACGTGTGATGTACGCAATGACGTCGCGAGATTTATAGGTCACGGGCAGTAGTCCCAACCGACGCAGAGGGTCTCAGAGAAAAGCAACATACTTTCTGCTACTTGACTAACATTTTGAAGGAAGGAAGGAAAGCAGATGAATGTTATACGTATATGCGAGAGAGCCCAGAGAGCACTAAAAAATGCTGAACCCCAAGCCTGCCGGTTGACCGCTGCCCCTACTAATATGAAAAGTTGACCCGAATCCTGCAAAAAAAAAACTGACTAGACGATCTGAACCTGCAAAAATATGGGGTAGTAAGGTGGACCTATGTAGAACCACTGTGAGAAGTAGCTGAGATATGGGTCTCATCCCACGTGTACGGGAGGGAAGACCGGTGGGTGGGCGAGTGGCGACGATATATTTGCCTTGGAAACAATTAGATATCTTTCTATTCCCTCGACACTGGCTCATCAAATTCCTGATTACTAATCACGCATTTTGGCTCGATGCGGCCTTTTTCTCAGATACTGTGGCAGTTTTACGACGCCCGTGTAATATCAGACTGCAGGACCGGAAAAGGACACATGTTGGTGGACTTTCAGCTTGCTGGGATCACAGTAAGCGCTGACACTTACTTGAATCACTGTAAAAACTCGGAAGGACGTTCCGGAACCAGGAAGAGAATAATGGGCTAGCCGAGACCATAATGTCACGATGACGCCTGCTCTTCCCCCCCCCTCTCCGCCTCCCCCACGTCAACCGTCAAACAGTCGCTCATAGACAAAATAAGAGTTGACTTCATCTTTGAAGGAACCTTTCCGGAAAAATCTTGCATTCTTTTTCATCACGCATATGTCAGATGTGATATACATATGATCAACATACAAAGTTTGACGCACAATTACAAAAACTACACTCTATGGACAATCGAAGGCAAAAGCGCTAGAAGCCAAAGTGGAAAGAAGTCCGCCTTGGGGCTGCTCGACAGGCGACGCAATGAAAGAATCGGGTTAAAGCGCGCGATTTCGGAGTAGAGACAAATCGATCGATAGAATAGGATGGAGTAGAAGTGTGAGATGTGAATGCAATAAGTCAAAAGGCCAGAAAGAGTTTCTAGTGACGGCACTCCGAGAACCAAGTGGAAGCATCCCCGTCGCCAGCATTTGTGACAGATGTCCGGCGGTACTTTGAACGCGTAGCAGCCCTTTTGAATTTTTTTCACTCAAATCAAATCAAATTTTTTTGTTCAGCTTCTTCTCGTTCTTATCGTGAACGATGGGTCTCAAGCCAGTGAATTATGGGTGAAATAGAATCATGATTTTTCCGAGAAGGATTGGAGGATTCCTTTAAGCCATAAAATAGTCCAGAAAATGAGCCTTAAACTATCGCCTGTTTCCTAAGGTGAAAGTCCATTCCACTGATGGCGGTTCTGTTCCCATGACGAGTTGAAAGACGAGGTTTGACGTTTCCTGAAGGACATGGTGGCGAGCTGCAACGACATGGGCGTTGTAAAACTGCCAAAGCCTCTATAAAAATACGTGGGCCGCCATGACAATTATGTAGAAAAATAAGACAACCTCTGCCCTCCGAAATGAAATGAGTACTATCGAACAAAGGTTGACTGTTCATCCAAAACGGTAGAGCATGAATGGACAAAGTATTTAGGTGCTATAGGAAGATACGGGGGCATTGTGGTGGCAATGCATTGAAAACCGCGAAACTTATCCAGGGAGGAGGGACTTGTGGTGCGTGACACTTTTTCTATTTCCCTGAAGCTTCAGCCCCCGCATCCTAGGCTTGGTCCTTGAGGATGCCCCACATCTTGCGATAACGTCGTATCCGGCGGTGTTTAATCATTTGCTAGGATGCGGCACGCAGCTCTCACTCCCGCTCAGAATCGTAATGGCAATTTTAATGTGATTTGGCCTATTCATTGAGTTTCTGGGACCCGCCTGCATGTCAGTGTGACGCCAAGGTCGGCGCTGCTGTGCAGCAAACCATAGGACCCTACAGAATAGAACATGCAGCCGACTTGGCCTTCAATACAACCGGCCGCCGCCTCGTCCCCGCTCTCCCTTCTTTCCTCCCCCTCGCCCTCCCCAATGATCAACTGTTGAATAACACAAGTGGGCGAGAGCATAAGAAACGCACGATCAAATATTGTTTTACACGGTTTCAAAAAATAAGCAAACAAAAATTAAAGTACAGCATCAAATAATTTAGTTCGATTTTGCCAGTCTTTCAAGCTCTTTATTCTTTTGGCGATATGAACGCAGGTTGCAGTCTTATAAGTCTGCGCCACTAATGTGCAAAACCTATTTTTGCCACCTAGTTCCCACTAATGTGCAAAACTATGTGACTACCCTAGTAGTGGTTTTGGCTCTGTTCTAGCCCTCTACAGACCATGCGCTATTTTCGAGCGCCCTATCGTCCACAGTAGTCTAAACCCGTCGCTTCTATATGAAACTGTTGGGATTATGATTCAGGCAAACACCTAAAGGCACAGCGCTCGGAGATCAAGCGACTCTAGCTACACCAAAAATTGACACCGTAGATCACGTAGTTCACGAGGATTAGAAAAATAACGAAAAATGTCCTATTTTTCATGATGGTTCGAAAAAGTAAGCAGATTATAACTCATTCGAAATCGCGTAGCAAAATTGCCAAAAACTTGAACGAAGGGAAACGATGACGAATGAACGGTAGAACATGTAAAAGTGGACGAGTTTAACGTGGAATCCCCCCAGAACTTATTAGTGTGCATGCACTCGAGGCATTTTGTTATAGTAGCCCTTTCGGCATCGCGCACGTAGGGAACTGTCCATTGAAGTATCAGACAGGTTTATTCTTCAAAAATTCGAGAGGGTCGTATTTGGGATGTGAAAGAGGGTGGGTGGTTGCTAAAGGAAATTGAAGGTGTCTTGATATGAGGGTTGGAGCCATGTTTGAGACTGGGGGAAAATTCGTGTTGTGCCAAAAACATGGACATGTATCGAACGCTGTAGTAAACTTAGAATTGCTATTTCGAACACTAGCACCCGCCCCACTAGAACAGCGATATTGAGTTTGGAGGCGGGGTTGGGATGTGTCAAGAGGTGGCAAAGACCGACGACGCTATGAACACCATCGACCGCAAAATTCTTCACAACATGACGCCTGACACTTCGCGGACGTTAACACCAGATGGTCAAGAAGAGCTGTTTCCAAACATTCTTAGTCTTGGAAAAGTTCCAATTTGTCACATGGTACTCCGCACATGGCACTCTGTGCTCGCCCCTTTGCACCCTATTCGAGGAGGTAGGAAGCAAGCTTTCTTGTGCACGATGCCTTTAGGTTCCAATCAAAGCACTCTACCCAGGTTTGGAAAGTCCTTAGAGCCAATTTGACCTAGTGCGCATTCATGCAGCCGACGATAGCCGACGCTTTCAGAAAGACCGTCGTACCTTTGGTTGTAAGTCTGCAGTGCAGACGCACTCGGCCGTCGGAAGCAAGTGATAACCCCATAAAAATTTAAGCCACTTCAGATCCAAATCGTGATCATTTAAAACTTAATATTTACAGATGAACTACTTGAAAATCCGATGGATTTGGAGAAATCGTCCCGAGTACTTTTATTGAACGTGGCTAACAAGTTAGTAACAAACACGTGAACAAGTGAAATTCAAACAATCAATTCACAAGGAAGGATGGCGTAAGCTTTGACCGACGAGAGCGGAAAGTGCGATAAAAAGATAACGACGCTTTCACGTTGTATTTCATCGCGGTCAAAGACCTATGAAATAGATCGCCAGTGATTATTACACGATAGAAAGACAAGTAAAACAAAACTGTTCAAATATATAATTGCAGCTACACGAGAAAAGAACAATGACCTGTAAAAAACGTGTTAGACTTAAAGGCAGCGACCATGATGAATGAGGAGCGGTTAGGTTTTGATGACGTTTTGAGAGCATCCCAACCATACGGCCCTCACGCGCTGAACGCGGGCCCAGTCCCACAATGGTCATTGACACTATCGAAATCGCACTGCCTTCCACATCGTGATCACTGCCTTTGAGTTCCGTCCAATTGCCAAATTGAAGTGAGTGTCCAACGCATCCACAAAAACTGATCAGCACCTGCTCACTGCTATCAAAAAGTATCTCAAGTTCTCATGGGACTTTGGAAGGAGACCTGGGTAAATTGACCTAACCTGAAGTGTTCCTTGCAATGTTCCTTGCAAATATGGCCTGAACTTACTTTAGTCCACCCTCTCCTCCCGTGACACATAAGCGGAAAAGGAAATTAATATTCAGCCCCACCGTGAATTAATTTAGTGAGTGGAGTGCTGCACTTCCATGTTCTCAACCTCCTGGGCTAATGACTTGCTTTTCAAGGTGGCGCCAAAGCGGATACCGTTTATACCATAATACCGTATAAATAGACTTTTCACGAAATTGGTGAGAAAGAGCGCCATCTCTTGGCGACAAGCTTGCACCAAAAGGCCGTTCTGCGCCACAACATAATGCGCGCCTCCGAAATTGCAGAATGCATGTGAACAGTATTTCAGAGGAAATCGAATGTTTGACGTAGTCTCAAAAAAATCAATATCAATAGACCCACAGCCGAACACGTAAGACGACAGCTAAGCAAGCTACTCCGAATTCTCCCCAGAATGAAAAGTATTCTTTTCTCATACCTCAGCCATTACCAGCACATCAGAGAACACACCTGATTGCTGGTGAAGGCTGAGAGCATAACCTGATGACGGCCTGGGACCTCGCCTCCTCTACAAACTAAGCTCCTTGTCAATAGACGGACGGGTTCGGACTGCCGATAATAACAACGTGCACCCCACAATGAGGAAGGGACTTCGGTTTCCATGTGAACCATTATCGGGACACATCGCAAGCTTTGCGCGCAGAGCTTGCCTCCTACTTCCCCAGCGCTATGCATAACAGGCTACAAACCTGATCTATGCTTTCGAAGTTAGATGAAAATCTTGACCCTGTATGAAACTCCGGCCGTAGAGGTTAACCAGTGCCCTGATCGCGTACCGCTTTCAGTTTTGGCGCCAGCGGCTTAGGGTGACACGTTGAGGCCCTTTTTAGCGCCATACCCCTTTTGCGTCAGTTTTCAATAGGAAATTACTTATATTAGTGACATCCCCGACATGAACGTCATAGCGACTTGTGACGCAAGCAGCATTCGGCACAGGCATGTTTGAGCCACCCTAAAATGCTATATTTTGTCACTTGTGGAAAGGAACCGCAAACCTAAGGAGCAGTTACTTGTCATTTAAGAAGCAGTTTTGTCAGGGTTTTCTGCAACCAGCATACCATTACCCTGTCAATTCCTACGGGTCTCCACCTGAAGTTCTACGGAAAGTTTTTCTTGCAAATTTCAAGAAATTTGCCTTTTCTTGTGCCTTTCAGAAGTACGATCTTACTTCAAATCCTACCATTACTCATGAGAATGTATCGCTAACAGCCTGTGTACAGTAAACCTGCTCAAAATGCTAAAATTCGAGAACCGCAATTGGACAGAACTTTCTGGGTTAAGTTAATAAAGAGCTAATAAAACATGTATTAGTTGATATAAAACAATCACAAATTTCAAATGAGACGCAGACCGTCAACCGGAACTGTCATGAGTATGCTGTCTTTTGAGACAAAGTGAGACCATCAGCAATGGCAAATGCGTAATCGCGTCTAGGAGAGCCGGGAAATCGATACCGCTGTGGCATGTTCCGAGGACCGGCTACCAAACAGGATACTGGTGGCGTGGCGGGAAGACAGAGACGCAGACGGTCAGCGGACGAGTCGCAGCGCGTACTACAGTGATTTCGCGTCAAGTTAATAGAATGTACTATAGTACGTCCCACATCACACAGCACGCGCTGCGACTCGTCCACTGACCCGTCTGCGTCTCTGCCTTCTCTCCCACGACGGACCTCCTGCCGGATACCCCTAGAACCGTGTCCCAGGCAGTTCTGATGGATTATAGACTACCCATAAATAAACATCGCTACACACCCGCTGAGTAATAATTTGACAACATTACTACGAATGAGCTCACTCCTTTGCCATGTACAATTACACGAGGTACTTATCAAAGATCGTCGTATATACATAACGAAGTATATCCACATGAGCTTTTTGACGATTTGCAGGGGGTATACTCTCCAGCGCCATTTTGATGCTTTCCAGACACACCTCATTACGTAGCATTGCGCTCGGCTGTGGTTCTGACGGTTCCTGCTCAGATGTCTGAAACTCGTCCTTTGGAGTGGACATCATCGAACGAACTTCTTCCGTGGGCTGCACGGAGAGCATCGGATGAGCATCGACCTTCACTGGTCGGTATACCGTCTGATAATGCCCCTCCTTCGGTGCCCGAAACGTCTGAGCCTGACCATCGCCGAGTGGTGAGGCATCAGCTGACGGATCTTGTCGTTTCTGCAAATTACCAGTAATATTTTGTGGGAAAATGAAAACGCTGCATAAAACATTGGCACTGATCAAATTTGTTCACTTTACGAGATTACACTTTTATCCGCGCCAGACACATTATTGCCGATGAACCTAGCGCCATGAGAAACTCTACTCGCGCCACCCGCGTTTGATCTCCCCTACTTTGATAGCCTATACCCACTTTGTCCCAGTCACCGGGCTGCCTTGGAGCCCAACCACAAGTTTTCTAGCAAACTCCGCCCAATTCGATGCACGCTCTGCCAGGCCTCGTCTACTTCACGAGCCTCTCGTCCCTTCTGCTTTCGTGGCAAACCCCGCCCACCTGCGAACACGCCGCCCATTGTGGTTGGGAACGGTATATCAACTGTTTAGTATACTTGAATATTATTATTCTAGACCATGCAGCCATCATGATGTATTGTAATACAGATTACGTTTACAATTACTCCTCCCCCTGTACAACGGGTTAAATCGGACTACACCAATAATGGTAAAAAAAATAAACTGGAGTAT